>CADDIJ020000799.1:0-152892 GCA_902809745.2 Tetradesmus lagerheimii
AAGCGGATGGTCAGAAAAGAAAGGTATGTTTTCTCTGACTTGAGCTTATGGTGTCTTTCAGTTTTGCAGTTGGTATTTGGGTTCATTTGTTGTATGCAAATTTGCTACATTGCAACAGTTCATACAAACAGAAGGTTGCTGTGCTGGTTCGGGGCAGGCCTCGGCTGCAGCAGCAATTGCAGATGCAGTTTTCACAGCTCTGGCACGTCGCTGCAGAGACAAAACGCAACAGCATGGGCAGCACTGCGGTGTTCATGTCCAGGGTGCCTGGCACATAGCTGCAAGCACAAGAGCAGCATGTGGTCCTTTTTAGAAAGGTGGTGATAATGCACTTCAACTGTTCCTGCTCAAGTACGCCAGCTGCACAACGATGTCCTGCTGGGCTGACGCAGCATTCAACGCAAAATCACACAGAACGTGCCAGACACCCAATCTATTGATGGCAGGCGCCTGCAATGCCCCAAAACGGAACGTTGCAAGCCAAGCGTAACACATGCACATCATGACAAAGCTTTCGACAGTACACAGAGCTCAGTGATACTCACAACTCCTCCTCTGGCTCGTTGCGCAGCGCCTGCCATGCTATGCAGCTGTTACCGTGAAAGCGGGATGCGCGTCCATGCCAAAGAAACATTGCAAGCCAAGCATACTACATGCAAATCATAAACCAGGCTTTCAACAGTGCACAGAGCACAGCAAAAACCACAACTCCTCGTTGCACAGCGCGTGTTGTGCAATGCAGCTGATGCCGCTGAAAGCGGGCTGAGCGTCCATGCCGTCATTGGCTGGCGCCCAAACCGCCCCGAAACGGAACATTGCAAGCCAACCATGATACATGCAGATGATGATCTAGGATATCAACAGTACACAGATACCTCCTCCGGCTCGTTGCACAGCGCGTGTCGCGCAATGCAGCTGAAGCGGGCTCCACATTGATGTCCTCCTTGGCTGCCTTGAGCACAACAGCTCAACAAACGCAAATACACAAACAAAGCGCCAGACACCCAAATCATGCTAGCGCATTTGACCGTCACGCACTTCCACATTGATGTCCTCCTTCGCTGACACAGCTGCCTTGAGCACAATAACTAAGCAAGAAACACAACACAGCCCAGACACCCGATTAATGCTCATGCTCGACAACTGTCACACAGCATAGTGCAAAATAAGCCTGCAGCAGCTGCAGTATTCACGACTCCTCCTCTGGCTCGTTGCCCAGCACGTGCCGCGCAATGCAGGTCAATGCAGCTGAAAGCAGGTGCATTGATGTCCTCCAAGCTTGAAGCCACAACACTCCAAAACATTGCAAGCATAACATGACACCTGTAAGCAGGAACTTGAGCATGAAGTACGCTAACAAAACATGCACAAAGCAAAGTGATACTCACAACTCCTCCTCTGGCTCGTTGCGCAGATGCTCTCGTGCGTTGAAAGAAGCCATAACATTCTTTCCAAACTTTGCAAGCAAAACATGACACCTTTGATACAGATTTAACATGGATTACACTATACAAAATGCACTATACTAACTGCACAGATCGCGGATATACTCACAACTCCTCCTCTGGCTCGTTGCGCAGCGCGTGCCGCGCGATGCAGCTGAACGCGGGCTCAACGTTGATGTCCTCCTTGGCTGACGTCTCAAAGTGTGGGATGTTGCCCTTGGCGCTGCACCAAGCCTTGGCCTTCTTCTCTGACACCTGTAGCAGCAGCAGCAGTGGCCGCAGCAGCAGTTGTGAAAAACCTGATGACGTCTGATAACAGAGAATGTTGCCCTGACGCTGCACCAGGCCTTGGCCTTCTTCTCTCGGCATCAGCATGCATAGAGCTGAGCAGGCTGTGTGAAGACCGCTTGTCGACATGCGTAACGGCAATACAGCTTAACAAAAGCCATACTGGGCTTCTCTGCCTGCCCGCCTCTACTGATTCCCAATTTGGGAGCCGTACCTGCTGGCCCGTCCTTTGCCAAGTGCTGCATGCTGCCTACAGAGCACTCTGCAATCCAACCTGTGAAGTATCCCTGCCGGCCCTTGCCGTCATTCTCGTCATGCTTTTGTGGCCAAGCACCACAAACGGGAAGATCTCAGCCTGCACAATTCCACCATGAACTCTTACTTCAGACTGTGAAGTCCTCACCTGCCTGCCCTTGCCCTCATCCTCGTCACTCTTGTTGCCCAGCACCACAGACGGAAAGTTCTCAGCCTACACACAGTTTCTACCATGAACTTCAACTTCAGACTGCGAAGTTCTCACCTGCCTGCCCTTCCCCTCATCCTCATCAATCTTTTGCCCAGCACCACAAATGGGAAGTTCTCAGCCCGCACAAATCACCATGAACTCTTACTTCAGACTGTGACGTTCTCACCTGCCTGCCCTTGCCCTCGTCCTCGTCAATCTTGTTGCCCAGCACCACGAACGGGAAGTTCTCTGGGTCGCGCGGTTGCGCCTGCAGGGCGGCCAGATGCAAGGATAACAGCAGCAGCAGCAGCAGTGTTCAAAATGCATACAGCAACAGCTGCTGGCAACAATGACAACAGGACAGCCCGGCGGCAAGTGCAAGCATAGCTGAATACAAGCATAGCTGTGTACAAGCATAGCTGTGTACAAGCATAGCTGTGAAGGGCAATCGCACAATGAAACCCTGTCGGGTTTCTTTGTCTTGGGAAAAGTAGGGGTAAGGGAACCAGGGTAAGAAGTGGGTGGGGAAGGATGGGGGCTCAGCCTACTGGTGTGCAGCCACCTAGACCAACTGCTCACGCAGCTGCAGAAATAAAGGTTGAAGGCGAGCATGTTTCTTGTTATGCACCGCTGCGCACACTCAACATGCCACCTGTGTTGCCATTTCACTGCATGCGGTGGGCACCAGGTTACTAAAAACGCTCTGCTGCAGTGCCTCGTGTTGCTGCGGCTGCTGTTACAACACGGCAAACACAGCAGTTGCTTCTTGATTTGCCTGCTGTTGCTGCGCATGGCCCTTTTGAACCCTACTGCGCCCAAATCTTGGGCAAACAAGCCTAGGGTTCACAGCCTGACAATTGTGACAGGTGCGATGCTGACCTGTATCAAGAATTCGTCTCGCCAGGTGTCTAGCGACTCGAAGGATTTGGTAGAGTTGACATCATATACCAGCACGCAGCAATCTGCACCTCTGTAGAAAGCAACACCCAGCGACTGGAAGCGTTCCTGCCCTGCGGTGTCCCAGATCTGCAAGCATAGCAGGGTACAAACATCCAGCAGGGTTTGCAGCAGGTGCATGCATGATGCAAACATAAAACAGCATTTTCGTAGGATGCTGTTGATGCTGCATGCAAGGCTCGAGGCCGTGGGTGGCAGTTGGGCGTGTTGCAACCCTGGCAGGTGCTGCTAGGTGAGGCATGCGTGTGTGAGCATCTGGGCCCCTCCCACCTGCATGGTGACCAGCTTGTCATCGATTTGGATTTCCTTGGTCAGGAAGTCTGCACCGATAGTGGCCTTGTACTCCTTTGAGAACTTCTTCTGCACGTACTGGTTCATGAGCGATGTCTTGCCCACACTGCAGCAAAGCGAGACCAGGGTAAGCGATTCATGTCCTAGGAAGCCTCAGGCACTTGCTGGGAGGGATGGCGCACCCGCTGTCGCCCAGGATAATGACCTTCAACAGCTTGCGCTTCTTCGTGGCCATTTTTGCGTGCTTTCACTGGGCTCGAAGCAACAACAAGGCAACGCAAAGAGATAAGACGAGCGTAAGGGACAACCCAAGATGGCCAAATGCATGCTAGGGCAAGTGCAAAGCAAGAAGAGCACCAAACTTTGTCATTGACAGCGGCAGGGTTCTTGGCAAGGGAGTTCAGGGGTTGCACACGATAAGTTGTGCCTTACCATCTGACAGACACTTAGTCTGCTTAGTTGCTGCCTTTACCTGAACAGCTTGACGGAAACCACCCTTGAGCAGCACTCACCGCTGAAGCACGTCCTGTTCCTTCGGCCAACAGCTCAAAGGTACACACTCGCAGCTTCCCGGGTAATAAAGCATGGAGCGGTCACCTTCTCAGCGGCATGGTTCGCAGCAGCTGCGTTTGAAGTTTGGCTGCTTGTCGCCCTGGGAGCTCCGCCAAGCCGTGCAGGGGTCCGCGCATGCGCACAGTCAGCTACAATTGCTAGATATCTCCCAAATGCAGTGTTGTCGCCGCGGAGCTGCCTGAGGAGTCACTGGCCCGGCTAGCATGCAACGAACTTGTCTCTATCGGTGCTGGCTCAGCCTTGGCGCTCGCCGTATGCATGCTGCTGTGGAAAATGCAGGGAAACATCAGCATGGCGGATCACGGAGATGCAGGGCCAGAGTACAAGGTGTTCGTGGGCGGCATCAGCTGGCAGATGGACGACACTGCTTTGATGAAAGGTGCGTTTGTGGATCTGGCGGTTGGACACTGCAATGTGCATATGGGAGCTATCAAGGTACCGTTGAGCTAGCCGTTGGGCCTGCACATGCGTGCTGTGCACCAGATCTGGCAGCTGTGTACCATCAACAGCAGCAGCAAGGCACCACGCGCATCGCAATGGTGATGGGAGCCAGCACCCTTGCATACGCAGCTTGGTGCAGCAGAATATGTTGTTCTCTGTCGCTCGGTGTTTTCTTGTCACCTGCATGTCAGTGGTTGCAAGGATACCGGGGCTGCTGGGGTGTAGAGCGCTTCGGGTGCTGCATGCTGCTTGCATGACACACCAGTGTGTGCGCGTCCCCATGGTACTATGTGTCTGACCTGCCTGTTGATTATCTGAGCAGCACGGCGCTGCAGTGCAGTGGTCATGATGGCACTGATCAAACCACTCTATCAAGGGCAGACGTGCAGTTACCTGACGCGACCCCTGTTGCTGCTGTTGTTGCTGCTTGCAGAGTTTGAGCAGCACGGCGCTGCCAAGGCAGAGATCATGATGGACAAGATGACAAACCGCAGCCGCGGTTTTGGCTTTGTGTGGTTCAACAGCCGCGCGGGCATGGAGGACGCGATCCGCGACAAGCACAATGCTGAGATCGACGGGCGCCGCATCTCAGTCAAGGAGGCCATCCCTCAGGAGCAGATCCCACCTGGTGAGCTGTCGTTATGTCGCTGGTCAAGTGCATGCACATATTTGCATTCGGATGTCCAGGCTTTGCTGTTGTGTCCGTAGTAAATGCATGCGTGCGAATGTTGTTGGCGGTGATGTTGTGTCAGTCAAGGAGGCTATCCCCCACGGGCAGATCCCACCCGGTGAGCTGCTGCATAGCTGCGCTTGTGTCACTTGTAGCATGCATGCATGCAGTGGAGTGTGTGCAGATTCCACGTGGTGCGCAGCATGTGAGGATCATTGATGCAGAAATCGAATCACGCAATGACACGCATGCCTCTATATGCTTGACGCTAGCGCAAGCTTGTGGGCGTGCTTGCCCGCCTAGTCCTGCAAGCACTAGTTGAAACAAGATGTCCCCTTCCAGCTCTTGTGCGAGGTCTGCTCAGTGTTGGTGCTGCCACACGCTAGCAGTTCCTGTACGCTCTTGTGTGAGGTTGTGCTGACCTACTCTGCATGTGTTGTTGCTGCGCCTGCTGCTGCTGCTGCTGCTGCTTATCTTTGTGCGCTGCAGAGCAGCGTGGCCGTGACCGTTACAGGGCTGGCGCGTCACGCTACCCTGATAGGTACGATAGATATGACAGGTGGGTAACCACACATAGTACATCACACGAAAACAGCGGTGGTGTGCTCAGCAGCAGGCAGTGGTGTCGTCAGCAACACACACGGATACAAGTGGTTACTCAAAGCTGTCTGCCAGTCGTCGGGCTAGGTTGTTTGCATGCATGCATGCCAGATTATACAACCAGCAGACAAGCCGGTCAAATGTGCGCGCAATGCAGCGGGGAACAGCAGCAGCAGCACACAGATTCTGACAGTTGGCGTAGCATATGCGAGGCAACGGTGGTATGCTCAGGTTGTGCCCGTCATATTGTTGCAGCCAAACAGCTGCATCCGTCTGTCTGAGTTCTACACTCCGTATCCTGTCCGTTCATATCCCAAGCGTCTGCATGCCTGATGTTGCCTGATCGGCAGTATAGCCACCTTACCCTTCCTGTGTGCTGCTCTGCCGTACTTGTCATGCCTTTTGTTATGCTTCTGCAGCCGGAGCGGCGGCTACGACAGCCGCAGCTACGGCGGCTATGACAGCCGCGGCGGCTACGACAGCCGTGGTGGCTACGACAGGGGAGGCTATGGCGGCTATGGTGGCGGCTACAGGTGCGATGCTGCCGTGTGTACATGCTGCCTTGCTGGTGTTGTGGTAAGCATGCTGATCACCTTTGTACTGTGCTGTTGCTTCCTTTCGGCGACTACTTCGGCCGTGATCCTACTATGGCACTGGTTCCGCTTGCCGCAAGCTGATGTTGCTATTACTGACTCACATTTCTGCCGTGCGCTTTCTCTTCCTTCCTTTCAGCGACTACTACGGCCGCGACCCCTACTACGGCGGTGGCTACGGCGGCTATGGCGGCTACGACGCACGCAGCGGCGGCTACGGCGCCGACAGCCGCAGCGGCGGCTACGGTGGCGGTTACGGCGGCGCTGCTGCTGACAGCCGTGGCGGCGGCTACGGCGCCGGCGGCGGCGGTGGCGGCGGTTACGGACCTGACAGGAGCGCGCCGCGCAGCTACGCCAGCGCCCCTCGCAGCGGCCCCTACGACCGCCGCTGAGCTGCCGCGTGATTTTTCGCGCTGTGGTAGCAGCAGTTGGGTCTGCTGTGGTGGTGCCCGGATGTGGACAGCGGAGTGGAGATGGTGTGTTCGGGGTGCTGCTGTTTTCCTGTAGCAGCTGATGGTAGTGCAGGGCTGGGATGGCTGGTCAGGTGTAGCCTGCGGTTGTATCATCTTGGATGTACTGCGTCGTCCTCATGTCTGTTTTGCTGTGCTTATGTACCTTGTTGCAATGCTTTGCGTGGCGTGTTCATTTTTGGTATTTTTGATGCTGCGGTCGGCAGGGGTCGCTGATTTCGGTATCAGGTTGTGCTGCTGGCTGTGTTTGTACAGGCGTGTTCAGCATGCGCGGTTTGGCAGATGACAGGCTAGTGCAGCTGTATGTCTGGCATCAACACAGTGCGCAGTGTGCTGGGCAGTGTTCGACTGCAGTGCAGCACCTGCGTGCATGCGCCAGCTGGCAGCTGGCAGTAGCAGTGTTCTGTGCCTTTGCCAGATTTGTCAGAAATGTAGCTGGCAGTTGCGGCGTGTGCCTAGGCAGTGCAGTGGCCAGTTGCTGCGCAGTAGCAGTGAGGCATGCATGTGTGTCGGGTGTAGCTGGCAGTTGGCTGTCATCACAGCGTGTAGGACATGTAGTGCAGTGCTGCTGGATGTGCAGCTGCAGCTCTGTTGCAGCAGCAGTGGTGGTATGCAGTGGCAGTTGTTGTCGCTGCGCCTGTTGCAGTGCAGTGCAGCACAGTTTGCACAGGTCGAAGCGTGCAGTTGCGATGTCTGCAGTGCGGCGCAGTGCAGTGCCACAGTTGCAGCACAGTGCACAGGCCAGTGGATTGTGTTTTGCTTGCTACAGCATCAGGTGTTCAGAGTGCTCAGCATGTTTCAGCATCAGTTGTGGCGTTGCCAGACGCCGCCACACGTTTTGCAGCATCCCAGCACTTGCGCATGTGCCCTCAGCACAGCACAGCTGTCAGTGGCACAGCTGCTCGTTTGAATGCAGTCCTGTAACAAATACAGCACCAGCATGTCGTCCCAGCTTCAGTTTTTCGTTTTTGCAGGCAGGAAGCAGTTCAGTTGTTTGCAGGAGCCAGGCAACAGCAGGTAGGTGGTGAGTCGCCAGTTTTGGTATGCAGTGATCAGTTGTTCAGTGCAGTTGATCTGGTGGGCGGTTGCAGCGCACTGACAGGGACAGGCGAGCGCAGTGTGACAGTAGCAGCAAGGTGAGTGATCTTCAAGCAGCACCAGCTGCAAAGGCAACAGCAGATGGTCATTAAGGTAGGTGCAGGATCGTTATGATCAGGGCCTGCTGATGCATGGTTTTGTTTACTCTGTGCCAGCATGAGTATGCCAAAGTTGTGGGAAATGGCACAGGGAACGTTCTTGCTTCACAGGTAAGTTTTAATTCTACCTTCAAGAGGATGTCTGTGCTGCTGTGTATGAGGACTTGGGCTGCTTGTGTTGGAAGGGTTTGGTTGAACATGTGTTGCCTGGGTGGCTGTGTGCATGCTGACACTGCAGCAGCGTTGTTGGTCATGGCAATGAAACCTGACGTATGCAGTGAACGACGCTGGGCACGCGCACGGGCTTGGATTATCAGAGGCCTTAGATTGCTGCTGCTTCTTCGACCAGGGTTCTGCTATGTTGCTGAGTTTTCAGTTGACGCAACAAGCATCACTACGTGGCGCTTTTGTAATAATACACGGTGCGCTCTCTTGCGTTGATATCCTCCTTCTCGCCGCGATTCGACAATTGTTCCAGACGGACCAGTAGTGCGCTCCTTCTGCTCCCCACTACCGGAAGCACCTGTCCTTCCACTGTGCGCCATGCTCTGTGCCCAGCATCGCAACATCGCAGCAATGAGCGTGCGCTCAGCACCTAGTGCCGCAACAGTGCGTGGCCCTGCTGTGCTACGTGGGCCATCCAGGGTAGTCACCCCTGCTCGGCGATCAGTGCGAGTCTATGCTGGCAAGCCTACGCTGATCTACTTCCCGATTCCTGGAAGGGCCGAGGTTGCACGTCTGTGCTTCACGATCGGGGGCATCGAGTATGAGGTCAGCATGATGCTGTGCAAGTGACCTGCTGCTGCTGGTGTGTGTGGCAGCACATGTAGCTGTGCTGTTATGTGGGTGCCACAAGCAGCGAATGGCCCGGTTGCTTGATTGGCAGCTGCATCTTCTGTTTGGTTGGAGCAGGTGATCACTGATCAGCAGCAGCAGCTGGGTGGTTGATTAGGCAGTACTGTACTGCAGCAGACGGATGTGCAGCGCATACAGCAGAGCTACTAGTGCTGCTCAAGATAAGTAGCCTCCTGTATCAAGCAATGTTGCTGCTGCTGCTGCTGCCGCTGCTGCTGCTGCTGCTGCTGCTTCACAAACAGGACAAGCACATCGACTTTGCGACTTGGCCAGAGTTGAAGCCGCAGACGCCATTCGGCCAGGTGCCAGTGCTGCAGGTGGACGCTCAAATGATTGCACAGAGCGCAGCCATTGGTGAGCATCGCTTGCTGCCTTTATTCGGGAGTGATGGCCATGGACCCATAAGGTTGGGGGTCCATGGTGGCAATGTGCGTGGTGAATTTGCTGCTGTGTGCTGTCAAGGACGGGTGTATATGGCTCCTGGAACCCCAGGTGTTTTTTTGTGTTTTTTCTTCGTATTTTCGCAAATAGTAGCTTAAGAAATTAGGACAAGAAAAAAAGGTGTTTTCCAGATAGGTGGACTCCCAGATGATCGCACAGAGCGCAGCAATTGGTGAGCACAACTTGTGCGATTGTAGCATATCTGAGAGCAGCAAGGGGGTCGCCACATTTCTGAAAGCAGCTAAGTGTTTTCGCACATACGTGGTCTCCCAGATGATTGCACAGAGCAATCGGTGAGCATCAGCTTCTATCCTTTTGAGCTTGCCGGTGTGCATTCCTTTATACCCACTGGCAGCAGCGCTGGCTGACTGGCGTCTTGTCACCAGGGGTGGTGCTTGTCCCCAGGGGTATACAATGTAAACCCCAGCTTTTTACACCCCCTCCCACGCCCCGAGCGTGAAACTCCTGTGACTCAACCTTGATCAAGTGCATCCATACCCAGATCCTGCCGGTGCATTCATCATGTGTGATCTCCTCTGCTTGCTGCCTGCTGCCTTCTGCTGCGTTTGGCGTTGCCTACTGCAGACCACTATGATGCAAAGCTGGCTGGTCTGGTGCCTACATATCCCCTGGCAGCAGCACTGGCTGCTGGCAGTCTTTTTTGCACCACCTCATTACACTTTCAGCAGGCATGGGGAAGGTTGCTTTGACCTGGAACTGCCGTGCATTCTGCTCTGCCTCTTCTTTTGTGCAGACCACTATGCTGCCAAGCTTGCGGGCCTAGTGCCCACGGACCCGCTGGCAGCAGCACTGGCAGACCAGGCTTACTTCTTTGTGGAGGACGTGCTGCAGGTGCGGCCTGGTATCTTTTGATTGAGTTTTGGTTTTTAGTGGTTTGGTTTGGTATTTGGCATTTGTATCTGTCTGCTTTCGGCTATTTTGATCCTGACTTCACTTTGCTGTTGCAGATGTTTGTCAGTGTTCTGCGCAGTATGCAAGTGCGGTTCATGTTGTGTTGGCTTGTGGTGCCTGCAGACCCGCTGGCAGCAGCACTTGCTGACCAGGCATACTTTTTTGTGGAGGACGTGCTGCAGGTGCGGTCCGGTTTATACTTTGGCTTATGTAAATCGTACACCAGTTCTTGCTGCATGCTTTGCAAAATATGCCTGTGGCGTGATGATGTTCAGGGCCTGCGGACCCGCTGGCAGCAGCACTGGCTGTTTTGCTGTACTTTGCTGTTTCCAGGGTGTGCTAGGATGCTGTTTCCAGGGTGTGCTAGGATGCTGTTTCCAGGGTGTGCTAGGATGCTGTTTCCAGGGTGTGCTAGGATGCTGTTTCCAGGGTGTGCTAGGATGCTGGATTTACTGCAAAGTTCACCTGTGTTGTGTTGACGCGTGGTTTTGTACTACTACTTCTTTGTGGAGGACGTGCTGCAGGTGTGGCCGGGTTTCCTTTTGGGCTTTTTTTCTTCTATCAAGCAGTTTTTGCTGCATGCTTTGCAACATCCGCCTGTGGTGTGATGGTGCTTTGCGCCTTTTTGATCCTGTGGCCGCAGCACTGGCTGGTGAAGCGTACTTAGATGAAGAGGACGTCCTCCAGGCAATCATACATTGGTAAAGCTTTCAGACTTCTGATGAGCTGTACCGTATGTGGAACGTGTTTTTTTGCAGGTGCTGGTGCCGACCTTCCGCATCAAGGACCCTGAGGAGCAGAAGCTGCAGACCGTTACAAAGTTGCACTTTCGCTGGCACATGACGCACTGTAGCATGCTTTGACACTTGTGTAACATTTCATTCATCAAGCGCAGGTGCTGGTGCCAACCTTCCGCATCAAGGACCCTGAAGAGCCGACTATGTTTTGCAGGCTTGGCCCGCCTCGCAACATAATGCAACCGTCACATGCTTGCAAAACACTACTGGCACATGACACGCTGTAACAAACTTTACTGCGCATGTATATGTTCTATTCGCAGGTGCTGGTGCCCACCTTCCGCATCAAGGACCCTGAGGAGCACTCGCTGCAGACCGCTACATGCTTGCAAACACTACTGGCACATGACGCACTGTAACATGCTGTGACGCGTGTGTGACATGTTATTTTTGAAGGTGCTGGTGCCTAACCTTCCGCATCAAGGACCCTGAATAGCAGAAAAGGCGCGACAGGAGCTGGCAGATACTACTGGGACATGACACACTGTAACATGCTGTAACAAGTGTAACATGTATTTTATCGAGTGCAGGTGCTGGTGCCGACCTTCCGCATCAAGGACCCTGAGGAGAACTCGCTGCAGACCGCTACAAAGTTGCAAATACTACTGGAACGTGACGCACTGTACCCTGCTTTAACACGTGTGTAACATGTTACTTTTGCAGGTGCTGGTGCCAACCTTCCGTAAAAGGACCCTGAGGAGCAGAAACCGTAGGCTTGGCCCAAACTGCAAATTGCAAAATTATGAACCACCACATACACTGCTGGCACATGACATACTGTAACATACGCATGTAACATGTAATGTATTGCGTGCAGGTGCTGGTGCCCACTTTCCGCATCAAGGACCCTGAGGAGCAGAAAAAGGCACGACAGGAGCTGGCAAAAGGTGCACTGAAGGAAAAGCTCGCACTTCTCAACAAGCTAGTGGTGAGATCTTGTTACCACTCGGGTTACAAACCTGTCTTGTATTGTGTCACATTGCGCGATGAGTAGTGAGGCGCAGAGAAAGGCATGACAGGAGCTGGCAGAAGGGGCGCTGAAGGACAAGCTCGCACTGCTCAACAAGCTAGTGGTGAGATCTTGTTACCATTCAGGTTACAAACTTGTCTTGTATTGTGTCACAATGCGCGGTGCGGGCTGAGAAGCTGTTGTAAGGCGCGACATGAGCTGGCAGAAGGGGCATGGAAGGAAAAGCTGGCGCTGCTTAACAAGCTAGTGGTGAGATCTTGTTTCAAGTCATGCTCCACACATGATTTAACTTTTGCACGGCACATGTGATATCGCGTAATGGACAAATGCTGATTGCCGGTGGAGAGATTTGCTGACAGGGACATGACACTGCTTGGTCAGTTGACCGCATTACCCTGCTGCTGCTGCTGCTGCTGCTGCTGCTGCAGGAAAGCCGTCCTGGCAAGTACATCGCAGGTGACTCCCTCAGCCTGGGTGACTTGGCTATCTTCAACAACCTGAGCATGATGCGCTCAGGACTGATGGCAGGTGGGTCTGCCGAAAAGGTTTTGTTTGCACAGCGGTGAAAGTGACACAGGCAGGTGGGTCTGCTGAAAGGTGTTTGTCTGCACGATGATAAAAGCGACCGATCACGTGTGCACATACTGTTGCGACCAGTCTGGGTGACCTGGCAGTGTTCAACAACCTGAGCATGATGCGGTCAAGACTGATGGCAGGTGGGTCGAAGAACGGCGGCGCTAATCAGCTGGCGTTGCTTGTCAAGTTATGATAGATGTGATGCAGCTGGTGTTAATAACCTGAGCATGATGCGCTGGGGGCCGATGGTAGGTGGGCACAAGGATGGCAAAGTCTGTCCCACGGCATGGTTTTGGGGTTTAACAAAAGCTACCTGCTGAGCTGCTGGTGGGTTGGCATAGCTTGTCAAGTTCTGATAGAGGTAGTCAAGCTGTGCTCAACAACTTGAGCATGATGCGCTCAGGACTCATGGCAGGTGCGCTGATGGATGGTAAAGTCCCACAGCACGGTTTAGGGGTTCCGAAAAACTTTGGCAAATGAACTGCGCGCAGCAGCTGTTGATAATCATTTTATAACCAAACGGTGTGATGATGTGCTGTGCTGTCTCATATGCCTTCTGCTGCGCAGATCTGCCGACGGACATCTTGGACGGCTTTCGTTCAAGTATCAACAGGCGGGTCATTGTCACAGTAGTGCTGTCCTGCGTCCTGTCCGTGTGCGCTGCAGGTCTGCCGGCAGACATCTTGGACGGCTTCCCTGCACTCAAGTCTTTCTGCAACGACATCGCCAGCCTGCCGGTGTTTCGTTTTTAGAATCCCTGTGAAGATACAACCGTTGTGACTTGAGCACATTGACTGCGTGCAGCAGCGTTGCGATCATGCTGTTGTTATCAGACCCAGGTCGTGATGTGTACATCGTGTTGTGCTGTCTCATATGCCTTGTGCTGCGCAGGTCTGCCGGCGGACATCCCGGACGGCATCCCTTCAAGTATCAACAGGCGGGTCATTGTCACAGTAGTGCTGTCCTGCTTCCTGTCCGTGTGCGCTGCAGGTCTGCCAGCGGACATCCTGAACGGCTTCCCTGCACTCAAGTCATTCCGCAACGACATTGCCAGCATTCCGATGTGCTGTGCTGTCTTCTTGTGCTGGCTTGTCAGAAGGCATAGTATACCTTGACCATGTCTTATGCCTCGACCCTGCTGCGCTGCGCAGGTCTGCCGGCGCACATCTTAGACGGCTTCCCTGCACTCAAGTCTTTCCGCAACGACATCGCCAGCCTGCCACTGTTCTTTCTCTCAAAAGCCTGGGAAGATACGATTACTTAACACATTGGCTGCGTGCTGCAGCATCATGTGATCATGCTGATGTTGTCAAGCCAACATAGTGCTGTGCTGCCTAATTTCTTGCGCTGCCACTAGGCCGAAAGGGCCTGGCTGGGCCAAGGGGGTATTTTGGCTAAGAACTTGGCAGTCAAGGCGGGACATTTGTGCCGGTCTTAGCTGCCACGCCCAAGGCATGCCCACTGCGAAAGCGGTAAAGGGTGTTGACTGGTATAAAAGCTGCTAAGGCTTGGCCTGTCCGGCTTGGTAGCTGCTGAGCGATAAACGCTTGTCGGACAGGCCTTCGCTGCCTCGCGCGGGACACCCGGCACTGCCGGACCGGCAGCAGCTCGAAATGAATACGTTTCGTTATTGTTACCTCTGTAAAGACCTGTGCAATCAGTTTGTTGACACATTGGGCCTGATCCATGAGATGCCAGCCAACACACCTGCTGCACTTGAGCTGTAGGAGCTGCTACAGCCAAAGAACGCCCTCAATCAGCAAAACTGCTGCTTGTCGTGATACAAAACAAAATCATAGCATGCATGTTGCAAACGGAGCAGCCAGTTGTGTCAGGATATGAGCTAACACTGTTGTCAGGCTGACATGCAGATGCTCAAACTGCAAAGCACCTTGGCACATTTGTTCAGCACCTGCACCCTGGGGTGGGGCACAATGACATTTGCGTGGCCACAATACAATAAGCTGACAGCGTAAGCCTGCCATTGAAAACAGCGTGCTAAGGTGACAACAGGTATATACACCATGCACCATGCAGCACACAAGGCTGCGCTGACACAAACACCCATGCCAACCACACACTGTTACAGCATACTGAAGATGCTCGCTAGTTGCGATTCTGCTACATGCGCTCCAGCCAGCGGTTCAAAAGTTCTGCCGAACCATGCTGATGGATTATCAGCAAAAGCAAGCGTATGAGAATCTACGACCGTGACACGACTGCTGCAGTACATGCCTCGCTGCCACCCTCCAACTCCTCAACAAGCAACGTAGGTGGGGTGAGTATGCTCTCCAGCAGCATCTTCTTCACTCGAAAGCATCAGGCTGACATCTGGCTGCAAGAAATGCCACCAAGTTCAGAGCAGCAGCATAACAGTAAAGTGAGCGCATGGCGGTGGGGTCAGGCAGGTAAGGAGCATCTTGGCGCTGCCACTGAGCGACTAATAACGGGTGCGGCTTACAGCGTGCAGGTGGCAGCAAGGCAGCTAGGGAGTTTGGCTGAAGCCGTACGCACAATGTGCAAGCTTTGCATCACTAGTTCCTGAAAGCCAGCACTGCATTCTAGGGGTCAGTGCTGATGTTACGCACAGCGCCAACTTGGTTGCACTGGACACTTGCCACATGCCTTTGCTCGCCTTTGAACAATGATGCAGCAGCAGCGTGTAACAGCTGGCTTTTGCAGAGCTGCTGCACATGCAGAGTCATGACACCAGTCACGATCCTGCAGTCAGGGACAAAACAGCAGTAGTGTGTGCTGCTACTGCCAGTGTAGCTACTGCTGCAGAACCACACTCCAATGGTTGGGCCCAAACCACAGGAACAAGCAAACTAGCACCCCAACCCGTGCGCCGCTGCTGTATCTGTTGCTGCATACGCATTTCACGCCCAATACCACGAGTTTTTGTATTGAGAGAGAGTAGTTACATGTGGGTCCAGTCACCATCTTAGATGGTATGAGCCACCCCAAATGAGCACAGAGTCAACACGTGACGAAAGGAGATGAGCGCTCGATGCAACACATTGACGCCATCAGATGAGCACAAGTTCTCTCCAGGATAAGCAAGCAATTATATCTGCGGCGTGTCAGAGACACACCCCACTCAGCCAGCAGCTTGTCCTGAAGAAGCACACCAACCGAGAGCATGTTGTCAAGATCTCACAATCAGAAGCAAGAACAAGGGCGACTAATGCGGCATAAGGCGGCAACAAACCAGATCTGTGGCACAAATGCATATGACATTTGTCAGGAAATGTCAAAGTCTTATGGGCTAGAGGCAACAGCGTCTAGGGTGTCATCTGAAGGGACATAGCCCTCTGGCTGGATTGGTACGCTGGTGTGGTCAGGCGATAACCCTAACAGCACCGAGCGATACAACCACATCTGGTATACAACAACAGCCGAGCTCTCTTGATCTTCACAGTTTAGAACACACGACACCATCTCATCAGCACAACGATTGGTGGTGCCATCAGGACAGAATATACTCTGATGAGCATCACGCAAGTGGTCATATGCAGGGCACTCCAAAAGGAAGTGTCTGAGATGTTCCACATTATCATGGGTCCCAGTCCGGGCATGCACACGTGTGCGCCACACAGGCCGGCTGGCTGTTCAAGGGCTAGCAAGCGAGCACAACCTACAAACACGTCGAGGCCTGGGCACCCGAGTATTGCAAGCCTGCTGTGCAACGCTGTTTGCCAGTGGCCCCCACCTTAGCTTGACCACATGCTGCTGTGCAGTCTGTCTCTGTTGCTCTGCAGACGTACAGCACTTTGAATCCACGCTACGCGGCTTTGCGTGGCATCTC
The DNA here is from genome assembly GCA_902809745.2 of Tetradesmus lagerheimii. Taxonomy (NCBI): domain Eukaryota; kingdom Viridiplantae; phylum Chlorophyta; class Chlorophyceae; order Sphaeropleales; family Scenedesmaceae; genus Tetradesmus; species Tetradesmus lagerheimii. The sequence continues at coordinate 16,329 of CADDIJ020000799.1, forward strand.
AGCGTCCAACAGAGCTGCTGGCGTTCCCATCAACGCATGGCCCAAGGAACAGCTGCTGCTGTTGTGAGCTCCGCATCCTTGATCTCGCCGCTGAGGCGTGCTTGCTGCCTGAAAGCTCATGAACTTGCATGTACTAGAGCATATTATCATAATAACTGGCTTTGGGGCTGATCAGAAGCTGCCAACGCTCCTGGACCAACGGACGTCTCCTGCTTCCTGAAGCACGGTGCACGATTGCGAGGCTGCATCCTGGTAACACCAAGTTCGTTCAGCAAGAAGATCACATGCCCCACATGTGGGCCACATCGCGCAATATGCGTTGTATATGTGTTCACGACAAGCTGCTGCTGGTTGAATCGTAATGTAACACGAATGCCCAGCGGACAGCTGCTGACAGCACGTTTTGTGATTCGGCTGTAAATAGTTAGCCCTTAATGCTTTCCCTTCCGTGTCAATGAGTTTGGCACTGCGCAATCATCCAGCTGTTGGCTGTAAAGCATCAACAGTTGCATACTCAGCGCGCGCCAGACGCCCAGCATGGCGCATGAACCGTTTCAACTCTTGCAACGGATCATTCAGCATCCTTTCCCTGATCAGAAACGTCATTGCTGCTTCTGTGCAATACCTTATCTACTGCTCGCACAGCAGCCAACACCTTGCTGCTGCCACTGCTGCTCTTGACCACATAGACAAAGTCTTTGCCACAGGCATGACAGGCTTGACGACTTGTGCCGCCTTCAGATCAGGTGTTGGCTGCGATAAACTGGCCAAGGCTGGACAGACGGCGGCTAACCCCCCTTGGTGGAACCAAGCCCCTTTCGGCCTAGTGTGCGCAGGTTTGCCGGCGGACATCTTGGACGACTTGACAGCATTGAAGTCCTTCCGCAATGACATCGCCAGCCTGCCGGTGTTCCTTCTGTTGAAAGCCTGGGAAGATACATTTACTTGAGCACATTGGCTGCGTGCAGCAGCATGCACTTGTGCTGTTGTAATAAAATCAACGGTGTGATGTGATGTGCTGTGCTGCCTTGTGCCTTGCGCTGCGCAGGTCTTCCAGCGGATATCTTGGACGGCTTCAAGCGAGTGGCTGCGTTGTGCTGTGCTGTTGTACTGTGTTGTGCTGTCTGGCAATGCGCTGTGCTGTCTTACAAGAGAGGTGTCTTATGCTTGGTGCTGTGCAGGTCTGCCAGCGGACATCCTGGATGGCTTCCCTGCACTCAAGTCTTTCCGCAACGACATCGCCAGCCTGCCAGCTGTGTCAGCGCATTACGCAAAGGCCCAAGACGACACGCGCAAGAATGGCTACACGCCTGATGTATGAGCGTGCATATAACCTTCAGCATCAGAAGCTGGTTGGGCCAGTGATACAAGACTTAGTCCAGCGGTCAAACTGGGCTGATGTGTCATGCAGACAAGGCGTTGGCTGTTTCTGCGCAGTTACAAAGGCGCACGATGACGCATGCAGGAATTTTCACACCCCTGGCGTATGACGTGCAGCCAGGAAGCGCCTGTACACGCACACTGGGTTTATGGTTCAGTTCAGTGAGTTGCATTTCAGAAGCCGCCGGAGTGATTGCCTCTGGTGGGATGCTGCCCTGCAGTCCAGAGGATAACGTAGAAGTTTCAAACTCAAACTTGAAGGCTTCTGCTGAACCCCGTGTATGAGATTGAACTCCAAGTTTGAGACTGAACTCCAAGTTTCCAACAGTAGCTGCGCCCGGTGACGAGTCATCAGCTGTCAGATATTCTTATGCAGCGACGTCAGGGTGCCGTGGCACTGCATATAGTATATGTCACGGCACCCTGACGCCACTGCATAAAAAAGTATCTGTCATGCACCAGTGACTTGCACCGTCGTCTCGAGGATAAGGGACTGTCGCTCTAGCGCGTGATGCTTGTCTAAAAGAACTTTTTATGCCTCTAAACGTCTATTTGAAGGGTTTGGGGCGGCATCTGTCACATTGAAAGCTGCTCGACCCTAAGGCACAAGTGCGCCCGTGCTGCTAATGCCAAGTCCCGAGGCAGCCGTGCCCAGTCCTACAGCAGCAGCACAGACGGGGCAGCTTGTTGAGCTGCCCCTACACCAATATACATGCACTAATGGTGCACCATTTGAAGAGGTCTGGCCAGCTGATCTGGCTGAGGGACTCACTGCTGGTGCCATACAGCAGCCCCCTACAGGGACAAGCAGCAGTAAGAACGTCTGTAGACGACAGTTACAGCCTGGAAAGAAAGTTCTTTTAAACAAGCAGCACACGCTAGAGCGACAGTCCCTTATCCTCGAGACGATGGTGCAAGTCACTGGTGCATCTGACATCTAGGCTAGAAGGAAACTTGCGCAGCTGACGTCTTTTTTCGAGGCAGCATCATACAATAAACCACTGATGGCCGACAGTGCCACAATAAGCCACGCAGCGGGGTTGTTGCTGGTGTATTGCTGCCAGCGGCACAGGATGAACTTCATCTGAGTGATCATCAAGTTAAACTGTTTCATTCGAGTTGAAGATACTAGGTGACAACCTTTGACAACCTCTTAATGGGTAACATGATGATGATGATGATGATGAACCTTTGTCACGTGACCTGCCGTACTACGGTTGCAACAAACTGTACTGGCGCAGAAGCAGAAGCCTGCTAGGTGGGTACGGTAATCACGAAACGCCCAACCAATTGCATTGGTTGCAAGGTGCTGTGGCGGGTGCGCTGGTAATATCCAGGCACAGGGGCTGCGCAGTGTTGTTACAGGATGACAGCGACCCTGGCGCAATGCGCAGGAACAGACTGCCAGTCTGTGACGGGCACTCGATCTGCTGAGTCGGCATGGTACCATGCACAGCCTGCATACATATACTACCGCTGAATTTGTATGCCATCATCAACATCAGATATCGTATGCAATGCCTTGGACCCCAACAGCAGCCGTACTACTGTTGGACTTGCTGCATAGCATGCAAATGGCTTTTCAAAAGTAGGTAGTACCAAAGTGGGTCCCTGTGCAATCCAAGACCACAAGCTGTGCAATCCAAGACCACAAGTTGTGCAATACAATACCACAAGCTGTGCAATCCAGCCTGGATTGCGTGGGGCCCACAAGCTGTGCAATCCAAGCCGCTTGTGGCACAAGCTGTGCAATCCAAGCCCACAAATTGCCAAGCCCACAAATTGCGGCAATTCAAGCTAACTTACCCTCACAGCTCACATCAGTCATTATGCCCCCGCACTTTGACAGTTCTGGCAGCATCGTGTCACCGCACACAGCAGGCTGTCAGCCTTTCACCAGCTGCTGCAGCCATTGCTGTGCACAGCAGCGGAACCGTGCGCCTGCTCTCCCGATGCCCTGCTGCTGCTGCTGCCGTGGCGGCTGCCACACCCTGTTGCCTGGTGCTGCAGCGTCCCAGCGCTGCAGGTCCACAGGGATCAGCTGGGCCACAGCCCAGCGTATGTTGCCGTTGCAGCTGACGTCTGAGGAGTGGAAAACCAGCTTCACTGTACTACAGGCGTTAGTAACAGCTAGCCAGCGCTGTCAGCCTTTCACCAGCTGCTGTATCCATTGCTGTGCGTAGCAGCGGAAGCGTGCGCTTGCCACCCCAATGCCCTGCTGACGTGGCGGCTGCCACTCCCTGTTGCCCGGTGTTGCACAGTCCCAGCGCTGCAGGTCCACAGGGATTAGCTGGGCCACAGCCCAGCGTATGTTGCCGTTGCAGCTGAGGTCTGTGGAGTGGAAGTCCAGCTTCACTGTACTGACAGCTGAGTTGCTGCTGCTGACGTGCAGCAGGCCGCCAGACATGACTGCCCAGGTGGTGCGCTGCTTCCGGCACTGCTTCTGGAGCTGCTGCACATCAGCTTGCCCGTACTGCCGCATTTGTGAGTTTACGCTGATGTCATCAATCTCAGTGGATTCTGCATCGGCAGTTCCCTCCGCAGCAGCAGCAGCAGCAGCAGCCACTGCTTCTGTGACAGAAGAGCAGCAGCCAACTGGCGCCCAGCGCACCTGCTGCTGTTGATGCTGATGCTTGGCGTACACTGCTGGCACGGCCTCTGCTGACAAGGTGAACGTGAGCTCGCGCCATGCCAGTCTGCCAGGTTTCCTTACATCCACCACCCAAACCACCTCATAGCAGCCAGGTGGCACACCTGCAGGCAGAGCATGTCATCATCATCATCATCGAAATTCAATGCGGCACAATCAAGCCATAGCATCAGGCAGAGCATGCAACACAGTGGTGCATCATGCAGGCTCGGAGCCTCAGGCGGAAGTACATACACAACTTCAAGTTGCTTCCTTACATCCACCAACCAAGCCACCTCATAGCAGCCAGGTGGCACACCTGCAGGGCAGAGCACGCGACAAAGTGGTGCATTGAGCCTCAGGAAGAGATACATACACAACTTGCCATGCCAAGCCTCTCTGCCAGGCTTCCTCCGAGCATGCAGCACTGAGTGGTGCATCATGCAGGCTTGGAGCCTCAGGCAGCAGTACATACACAACTGCTTCCTTGCATCCACCACCCAAACTACATAGCAGCCAGGCGGCACACCTGCAGGGTGGCAGAGCATGTGACACAGCGGTGCATCATGCAGGCCCGGAGCCTTAGACGGAAGTACATACACAACTGGCGTCGTCACAACCACCACCCAGACCAAGTTGCAAGGTACAAGTCCTACGCAGGGCTTAGGGCTGCTTGAGCGAATGCTCCTCCGTGCGTACATTGGGGTTCAGGTCCTAGTAGGGCCCGAGAGGCACCCTAGCCACCTCATAGCAGCCAGGCGGCACACCTGCAGGGTGGCAGAGCATGCGACACAGCGGTGCATCATGCAGGCCCGGAGCCTCGGGCGGAAGTACCGTACTTGTGTATGATACACAACTGGCCTCCTCAGTGCCACTGGTGTGGCACACCTCCAGGGCAGCAGAGCATGCCACATGGCAACACGGCGGTGCATCGAGCCTCCGAGCGGAATTACCTACACAACAAAGTTGTTGGCTCAACAGTGGCAGCAGCAGTATTGACTGAGGCTTGACTAAGTTGCTGCGGAACGGGCTGTGGTATGGCGGCGCAGGCTAGCGGTTCAGCCAGGATCCTTTTCACAACAACGAGGTTTATGTTATTTTGGCCTGGCGGACATCAGCAGATCAGGCAGTCGCAACCATAACATGCCATACCATGACAGGTCCAAGAGCCCACCTGTGCTGCTGCCATAGACGTGCAGCCCCTCTGGCCCTTCTGCCTGTGGCCACGGATGGTGCAGCAACATCGCCAAGCGGCAAGTAATCAAGAGCCCCAACCATTCGCTTAGCAAAGCTAGTGCTGAAAAAAATAGCCCGCTCAACCAAATTCCGGCTCCGCTTTTGGTGAACCGCGTATCATTTATCAGCAGGTCAGGCAGTCGCACTTATAGCGTCATGCTGTGACAATTCCAAGAACCTACCTGCAATGCTGCCATACACGTGCAGCCCTTCCGGCCCTTCTTTTTGTCTCCACGGGTGGTGCAGCGCCGCCGCCAAGCGGCAGATATCATGCGTCCCAACCCTTCCGTAGGGTTGGCGAAGTTCGTCCAACAACAATAGCGCTGACAATAGCCCGCTGAAAAAATATTTGGCTCTGCTTTTGGCGAATAACTTATCATTTAATAGCAGATCACGCACTCGCAACCATCCCGGAATGGGGTGAGTCATGATGACAGGTCCAAGATCCCACCTGTGATGCTGCCATACACGTGTAGCCCTTCTGGTGTTTTTTCTTGTCGCCATGGGTGGTGCAGCGCCATTGCTAAGCCCTGCTCTGCGGGGCTGCCCTTTGTTTCTGCCAAGTTGAAGTCTTCTGACGACAGGTTGCTGCGCATGCGTGCAGCATCTAGCCGCAGCTGCGACAGCTTGAAGTAAGTCTGCCGGTAGTCGGGCACTGCGCAACACAACAAAAAGAAGATCAGGGACTTGCTCAGGCATCGCACATTGTACAACACAGTGAACGGTCAAGCTGCTGAGATGCTGTTTGATCTTCAGTCGGTAGTAACGTAATGTGTACTACATAGTGACTGCGGGCTTGAAGCCGACAAGGCATACACATTCAAGTTGTTTACCTGTCATTGTTGTCAGCTGCTGCGGTACACGCGTGTGCTGGACATGCCGCATTGTTAGCTTGCTATGCATCAGATGCAAAGGCTTTGTGCACTGTCTACTGGTGGCACCATGCGCCCAACACTGCTCGCCCCTGTCACACCTTTCTTGCATGCATTGAGCACTGTGATATCACTAAAGTGCAATAACCACACCGACACATTGCATGATATGGGCTTCTACAACAAACACCTGGCGCTTAGGCAGGCATACACAGCCGCACATTCATGAGACCTGTTGGTTATGAGGTATAAATGGCTCACCTGCAGGGCAGGGCAACCACGACGCCTCCCAGATCCTCTGCACCTCATTTTCCTTGACGTAGAGGCCACCATCGTAGTCGGGATCCATCTTCCAGAAAAATTCTGGTGGCAGAAACCGGCGGTACCGGGAGCCCCGCTTGCAAAGCTCTCCTGCAGGCAGGGACGAGGCAGCAACTGCAGCTGATGCGGATGCGGCCTGTACAACGTGGAGTGCACGTGACTCCATGGCAACACCAAAGACGTGGTGCAATGGCACTGCACCGTGCTGGCAGCCAGCGTTGCATCATGCGGGGGGGGGGGTAGTTCAACTTGAACTGCGTGGCTCACAGGCCAGCAGCACAAGAGACCGTCATCATGGTCGGGATCCACCTTAAGAATTCTGGGAACAGACCCCAACCACAAAATGGGAGCCTGTCTTACACAGCTCTCCTGCAGGCAGAGAAGGTGCAGTTGCGGCAACTGCAGCTGATGAGGGTGCGGCCTGTAAAACGTGAAGAGGAAGTCTCATGCGCCTCCGCACCTACTACTGTTGGAGCCGGGCCTACCTTCGCTTGTGACCTCATCAACTCTGCGCTGTTTGCTGGCTGCAGCCAGGAGTGCTGGCAGCGACTTGTAGCGTGCCGCACTGCAGCATAGCTCTGATATTAATAAAAACCGAGGCTCGCCTTAAGTGCTGACCTCACTAATGCCGTGTTGTTTGCTGGCCGCGGCCAAGAGCTGAGCCTAGAGCTGTCAGTTAGAAATACAAAGTCATAATAAAACCGAGGCTCACCTTCGCTTGTGACCTCACCAACGCCGGGCTGCAGCCGACAGTGCCGGCAGGGACTTGTAGCGTGCCACGTTCCAACGGCAGCACTGATTTTGTAATGAAACCGAGGATCAAGCCGGGTGAGAAACCTTCAGTGGTGACCTCGCTAATGCCACGCTGTCTGCTGGCTGCAGCCAGGAGTGCCGGCAGCGACTTGTAGCGTGCCGCGCTGCAGCGTAGCGCTGATTTGTAACAAAATAGAGGCTCACCTTCAGTGGTGACCTCGCTAATGCCGCACTGTTTGCTGGCTGCAGCCAGCAGTGCCGGCAGCGACTTGTAGCGTGCAGCGTTGCAGCGTAGCGCTGATATTCATTGAATCCGAGGCGCACCTTCAGTAGTGACTTCACTAATGCCGCGCTGTTTGCTGGCTGCAGCCAAGAGCGCCGGCAGCGACTTGTAGCGTGCCACGTTGCAGCGTAGCGCTGTCTCGCGGCGGCGCAAGCTGATGACAGATGGCATGTACACCCAGCCGGGCATGGACACTGCATGACAAAAAAACTCCCAAGATGTCAGTGTCCTGCTGCACACTGCAGCTGCACGTACATGCACTCACAAATCGTGGCGGCAGCGCCAGCGCACAGTAGCGGCAACACAATTGAATGATCTGCAGCGCTCAGCCACTGATCTGCAGCCTCAGAATGATCTGTAGCCACAAAACGACCCGCAGTGCTCTGCGGATCTGTAGCCAAATCATTTGGCAAGTAATGATCTGCATAATGTAAGATATGCAGCGCTCTGCTGATCTGCAGCCAATGACCTGCAGCGCTCTGCTGATCTGCAGCGCTCTCTGACTCAGAGTCTGCAGCCAATGACCTGCAGCGCTCTGCTGATTTGCAGCCAATTGTCTGCAGCCGATAATATCATATCAAACGCTTGTCTGCAGCTAATGATCCCAGAACAGAGGCTGCAGCGCTCACCTGGCGCCACCCGCGTTGGCTGTGGCGGCTGCAGCTGCCTGCGCAGCACCACTTCCTGCTGCACATACTACACTGAATGGTTTGCAGCCAATGGTCTGCAGCGATTGGTCTGCAGCCAATGATCTGCAGCGTTCACCTGGCGCCCACACTCATCAGCACATAACTGTGCCACATAAATGTTCCAAGCAGGGGCCCTGGCAACTGTCTACCAGCCACTCAGTGGCTGGCAGCCAGTGATCTGCAGCGCTCACCTGGCGCCACCCGTGCTGGCTGCGGTGGCTGCAGCTGCCTGTGCTGCACCACATCCTGCCGCACCCACATGCCGTCCTGCGGCCTGAAGCTGCTGCGGCGCCACTTGGCCTGTGGCCTCAGGCTGCGGATAAGCTTGCCGCATGTGGTGAACGCCTCAGCACCAGCCTCTGCAGGGAAAAGAGTGCACCGCACCAGCATCTGCATGAGCAACTCGTGCAGCCGCTGCTATTTTTATACTATGAACTGATGAATAGTATTGCAGAACCGTGCACAGTGTACAGGCTAGACACGGCCGCAGTATGTTGCTGCTCTGCGACATACCTGTAGTCTGCTGCGCAAGTTGCTCCAAGTCACCCGCTGCAACCTGCTTGTCAAACATTCTTGATCCATCGTGGCCCTGGTAAAACACAAAACCTTCCAGCTCCACTGGCTTGGCTGGTTCTGCGGTGCATGCATATGTCACGCACAGCGTCAGCACCGTGCTTAGTAAGCAGCCTGGTTTGGTTAAGTCGCAGGGCTGCTGTGTGCTTATGTGCACGAGACTCCTGTGTATCTGCGCTGGGTGCGCACTCATGCACGCACTGTGCTGCTGCAGTGACTGCAGTACTGCCTCCCAGCAAAGCAATGCGTTGAACTTGCTTGGGGTGGTTAGCATGCCGTCCAACGGGTACCACTCAGGTACCAGGTCCTCTCCAAAACGCTCTATCGTAATCTCCTTCCAAAGTGCTTGGTCGTGGCACAAATCGCGGGTGGTCCTGCAGCAGCAGGCAAGTGCCACGAGACCGCGTGCATCGGCCCACATGCACGTTGCTACCCTGCGCAGCACCTCTGCTGGGAGGTCAACAAGGGATCGTTCAGAAGGCTCGATTGCAGCCTGAGCCATCGAGCAATGGCTGCAGCTATGCTTGCGACAAGCAAGGACGAGAAGCGATCTGTTGCAAGAGCAATGCCGAACGCCTTGTAAAAAAAGGGCAAACAAAGACCTATAGCTGTTCGAGTGTCTCAAAAGAATACTACTGCGTGATGGTGGCTGACCAGCGCCTTATCGCGTGGGCACCATGCATGCGTAGAAGGTGGGAAGGTTGGCGGTTGCAATTTGCTCTGGAAGGTGCTACCTTCCTTCCCAGGCATGCCTGCCACACATTCGTATTCAACATATCAACAAGGATTGCTGATGACTGATCGTGGAACTTCCGATGTGGTTGAACTTTGATATCGTGTCAACAGCTGCTCCCTCCGGATCAGTCAAAGGCTCCTGCTGGACCGTGAAAAGGATGGGATAAAGAAGCCCATTACAACGCACAACCAGAATAACATCGCCAGGGACAGTAAGTGGTATACCATAACATAACAAAGTTTGGTACACGCTATTCACCACCCCTGCGCAGCCTGCGGTGCAGAACAGTGTGTGCAATGCACAGTACCGTTCACTTCACAGTAACACTGAGGTCCATGATCATATAGGGAGGGAAGAGAAGTGACAGAAGCGTGACAAGAAAATCACAACATGTAACTCATCAGCACGATGCAATCACACGACACAAGCATCAGGTGCTGCACTCCAATGCCAACACAACACAACAGTGCAACCCTTTACACAACACAACATCCGCTAGGTGCTGTCAACTTTCAAAACGTTCGCGCTGAGGTGACCAACCAAAAGTGTTGGCACAACAGCAGCATTGCTAGGCGACCGTCCGCTGCGATGACTCATCGCCGCCAGTGACAGTGAAGCCACCATGCTGTCACTAACAGCCACACAGCCACAAACTGGTGCTACTAGCACAGCTGTGGTGGCAGCACCATGCACAGCCACGTACTGTAGCAAACACAGACCACTTAGTGCTGCCAGTGCATCACATTATGCGGGTCAAACCTCAGACCAGACTGTCGAGCCACCTTCACAGCACAATGGCATTCGCCACGCCCAACCACCCCCCAGCAACAACAGCACTGACCAAAGCAGCCGGAGGAAACCACCAAGCCTCTGCTGCTGCTACTGCTGCTGGCCAATCGCAAATCTGCACTGCAAATACACCATAGTTATGCCGCAGATTCTCAATGCCAACGCAGTGCTAGCTACTGCATAAACAAGCTGACCTTCACTCCTGCCACTGCCACTGCCATACCACACCAGCACCTGCAGCATCAGCGTAGCTACCCAGAGCTGGCCTGACTTTTGCTGCCGCCGCTGTTCCTGCTGCCACTTGTGCTGATGTGACAGCTAGTAGTCTCCATGATGCTGCTGCTGCTGCATACTGCTGCCAAGTGTCCAATTCGCTGCTCACAGTGCTGTGCCGGCAATGGCCGAGTAGCGGCGTCCACCGCCCCTACCACCAGCAGTAGCACCCCTGCCTGCTCCTGCAGCATCAGCATAGTTGGCAGGGGGCGGCGGTGCATACTGCTGCTGCTGCTGCTGTGGTGGGGGCTGGTAGCCTCCATATGCTGGTGCAGGGGGTGGGGGCCCCTGCTGCTGCTGGTACTGTTGTGGGGGAGGCGGGGGTCCACTGCCCATAGCAGCAGCATTGTTGCCTGCAGGAAGACGCTTAGCTTCAAAACCAGGAGGAGGTGCATCATCACCACCTGTTGCTGCTGCTGCTGCTGCTGCTGCAGGGGTTGGGGGTGCATACTGCTGCTGCTGCTGGGGTGGGGGTTGCTGGTACCCTGCAGCAGCAGGGTACGGCTGCTGCTGCTGCTGAGGCGGCGGCTGTGCATACTGGCCCTGCTGCTGCTGTGGCGGCTGCTGCTGCTTGGGTGGGGGTTGTCCTGCTGCTGCTGCTGCTGCTGCTGCTGCTGCTGCCTGCTGCTGCTGAGTGTACTGCTGCGTGTAGTGCTGAACCATCATGGCCATGTACTGCTGCATGTCATAGGGGTTCATCATGTAAGAGGGATTAGGGTTTGAAGGCATGCCCGGCTGCTGTGGTGGCACCGGCGCGGCAGCAGCAGCAGCAGCAGGTGGCAGTGCACTGCTGCTGCTGCCAGCCGCCGGCTGCTGCTGCTGCTGCTGGGTCTGGCCAGAGACCACTGCAGCTGCTGCTGCCGCTTGTGCTGCTACGGCAGCCGCCATCCACGTTGCAGGGTCTGCACCAGGCGGTGGAACAACGGCAGCTGGAGGTGCTGCTGCTGCTGGTGCAGGCTGCTGCTGCTGCTGCTGGGGTGGGGGCTGTGCATACACACTGCTCGATGGAGCAGCAGCAGCAGGAGGCGGCGCCTGTGCAGCGCCATAGCCCTGCTGCTCCTGCTGTGGCTGGTAGCTGTACTGCTGTTGCTGCTGCTGCTGAGGGGCCGGCTGCTGGCTGTAGTAGTTACTGCTGCTGCTGCCACCACCGTACGCCCTGCCAGGTTCGTATGTGGGAGCATCTGCCTTCAGGCGAGTACCGGTACTGCCTGTTGCAGGCCCGCTGCTGCTGCCCCCATAGCCCTGCTGCTGCTGCTGCTGGGTGTATGAAGATCCTGCCGCCGGCTGCTGCTGCTGGTAAGGAGCAGGTGCTGCTGCACTGTTAGCAGAAGCTCCTGCTGCTGGGGCAGCAGCAGCAGCAGCAGAACCTGACTGTGCACCCCCAGAAGGCCGCATCGTAGTGCGAACGGCAGTGATTGTACCGTCCCCTCGCTGAACAGGAATCCACACCTCCCTCCCTTGCTCATCGTATGTCTTCTCATGATCTGGCAAGTGCTGTGGCTGCTGCTGCTGCTGCTTGCCGTAGCCATCATCATCATAACTCTTATAACCACTGTTATAACTATAACTGTCATAACCGCTGTCCCTGCCACGGCCCCTTCCACGGCCACCGTCACCCCTGCTGCCATATCCCCTGCCACCTCCATAACCACCCTGCTGCTGCTGCTGCTCTTGGTAACCATAGCCAGCTGATCCCCTGCCACCCCGACCAGCAGCAGCAGCAGCAGGAGCCGCACTGTAACCGTCATAACCATCATAATAACTGTCATAACCGCCACCCCTGCCCCTACCACCCCTGCCTTCACCGCGGCCCCTGCCAGCGCCACCGCTGCTGCTGCTATATCCACCGCGCTGCGGCGGCTGCCTATGCTGCTGCTGAAACTCGTCCCGCTGCTGCTTCCAGTTTTTGCCAGCGTGGAAGTTCTCAGCAGCACCGCCACCACCGCTGCTACCCCAGCCATCACCCTGGTAACTATCTCCTGCTGGTGTATCGCCCCATCCGTCTGCATTGGGCTTGCTGCTGCTGCTGCTGCCGCGGCCACGCGCATTCGCAGCACCAGATTCGTATCCATAACCCGGACCTGACTCCTCAGTCCATCCGTGACCGATGGCTGATGCTGCTGGTGCAGCACCACGACCCCTACCCCTGCCGCTGCATACAGTCCGGTCCTGGCTTGCACTGCGATCAGCACCCCTCCCCCTTCCAGTACCCCTGCCAGCAGCAGCAGCAGCACCGCCTGCTGAGTATGACTCATCACCCGCATTGTACTGCCTGCCGCCAGCACGGCCGCCGCTGCTGTACTGCCGATCATTGCTGTACTGCCTATCATTGTACTGCCCACCACGGCCCTCAAAGTTATACTGCCTGCCGTCACCGTACTGCCTGCTGCCACCATCATGGTACTGCTGCTGCTCGTATGAGTTGTACTGCTCTGTACTGCCTCCGTAGCTGCTGCTGCGGCCCCTGCCACGTCCGCGGCCCCTGCCTGCCCTCTGCTCTGGAATGATGAGGGGAGCCTGCAAGCACAAACAAAGATACCAAAAGTGACAACTCAGTCAGAATCACACTGCTGTGGCTGCTGTGCGAGAAGGCGTGCAAGGCGTGCAGCATACATTGGACGATGCTGTGAAAAAAGAAAACAGATAAACACGATGGAGTGCTGCTGCGACCCTGCCCCGTCCGCGGCCCCTGCCGGTCCTCTGCCCAGGAGAAATCAGGGGCGCCTGCAGAGCAAAGTGACCGAACAATAAGGATACAGGCTGGACTCCATATACTTGCTGTGTCAGAGCCAGCAGCATGCAGCACCCACACACACCACATGCCCATCCCACAGCCCCGCGCAAAACGATGCGCATAGTTTTGAACAGCTGCATACCTCTGGGTTAAATCCTGTCCCCTTGCGCCTGACGAGCTCTCTGAACATCTTATGCTTCCACGTCCGCAGCCAGCAACACACAGCCATCACCACCAGATGAAGCCACAACATGCACCCCCCGACCACCTGACCCACTGCGTGCGGCCAAACAGTTCCGCAAGAGAACACAAAACAGTGTACCTCTGGGTTTGCGCCCGTCTTCTCACGCCGAACAAGCTCTTCAAACATGTCGTGCTTCCAGCGGCGGCCACTGGAAACATGCACCACCCACAACGCCCCCCCCCCACACACACCGCACACAAACAATGCGCCTGATTTGCACAGCAGCCTACCTCTGGGTTTGCGCCCGTCTCCTCTCGCCGAACGAGCTCTTCAAACATGTCGTGCTTCCAACGGCCGCCGCCAGCAACAGCAGCTACTGTCGCCATACCATCCTCGCCATCAGCACCGCCACGGCCCCTGCCACGGCCCCTGCCGCCTCCAAAGCCAGGCCTGCAAACACGAACAGCAGTAACAGCAGCAATGCAATCAAGCAACAGTGTGTACTGGTTGCTGGTGACGATGCGATTGGTGCATATAATAAGATTTAGGGGTTGGCGGCAGCAACAGCAGCAACCATGCCATGCCGTCCTCGCCCTCACCAGCACCACGACCCCTGCCGCGGCCCCAGCCACCACCAAAGCCAGGCCTGCAAACAAACAAGAACAGAAGCACGATGCAAATTTCATAACCAGCCGCCATTGGCATGTCATGACTGCCAGCACCGCGGCCCCTCCCGCGGCCCCTGCCGCCTCCGAAGCCAGGCCTGCAAGCAGTTCACAACAGAGACAGACAGAGAGCAGCTTGTGGAACATTAGTGCTAGCAGCAACAAGTACAGCACCGCCGCGGCCCCGGCCACCACCAAAGCCAGGCCTGCAACCAAAAAAGAACAGAAGCATGATGCAAGTTTCATAATCAGCCGCCATTGCCATGTTATGACTGCCAGCACTGCCACGGCCCCTGCCGCCTCCAAAGCTTGGCCTGCACAAACGAACGGCAGCAACAGCAGCAATCCGGTTGGCAACAGCGTGTGTCTTTTGCTGATGACGATCCGATTGGTGCATGAGATGTGGCGTTGGTGGCAGTAACAGCAGCTATCGTGCGGTCGTGAAGCCGAACAGACCAAGCAAACAGCCGGAAGGTCCCTACCGCCTAACAGACGGAACAAACAGCTTCATGGCCCCCGGCATGCCAATGTGCCTGCAACCAGGTGCGCACCAAGACATCAATGCATCAAGACACCAAGACGATTGACTTGAATAGCGCAACTTTGAAGCTCTGATGCACCCGCTTCAGCTCTAAATACATGTTTATGGTAACAGTGGTAACAGTGTTGCGAAGACAGTAATGATTGTGGCGCTTGCCTTTGCGTTCATTAGGTGTTTGGCAGGGCAAGCACCAGATGAACGTCAGAGCCACCGTCACCACGCCACCATCACCCGCACAGCCCTGCAACCTCCACCACCACCTCCATACAAACGGCTTACAAGACACGCAGCAGTGACATAGCTCAACAGCAGCAGTGACAATCACACACCAAACGACAACCCACCTGCCAGCTGGTGCTGCCCCTCCTGCTGCTGCTGCCCCTGCTGCCTTGATCGCACAACACACATCATTGCACAAATTGCAACATCCAGAGATTGACCCACCTGCCAGTTGGCGCTGCCCCTCCTGCTGCTGCTGCCCCCTCCTCGTTTCCACAATCGTCATGGGCATAGAAGCGGCCGCTGGTAGGCACCTAAAACGGCTCCAACGAACACACAAGCCATAGCCACCATGTAGACACAGCATTACAGCACCCACTTGAACCTGCATGGTACCAAAACATAAGGCCAAACACGAAATGCAAAACAACAGCCACATAATGACCCACCTGCCAGTTGGTGCCCCTCCCGCTGCTGCTGCCCCCTCCTCTTCATTGCCGCGATCGTCATGGGCATAGAAGCGGCCGCTGGTAGGCACTTCAAACGGCTCCAACGGGCGCCGCCGCTGCTGCTGCTGCTGCCGCTGCTGCTGCTGCGCAAGCTCCTCCTTGGACAAAATGACGTCATCGTCATTGACGTTAATTTCACCCTCACCAAAACCCTCGGCGGCGTTAGCAGCAGCAGCACCAATCAGCACTTCACCCTCTTCTAGCTCCTGCTGCTGCCTGCCCCTGCCACCCTTCTGCTTGCCCCTACCCCGGCCGCGTCCCCTGCCTGCTGCTGCATCGTCTGTAGCAGCAGCACCGGCAGCAGCAGCAGTAGCGCCGCGGGCTCTCCTGCCACCCCTCTCACCCCTACCCCTGCCCCTGCCACGTCCCCTGCCTGCCTCTGCTGCTGCGCGCTCCTCTGTGTCACTTTCTGACTCTGTTGTAAGATCCAGTAAGGCGTTGTCACTGTCATCGTTACTAACAGATAACACCTCGTCATCTTCTTCAACTGCATCCTCATCGATGTCACGTCTGGCGGCTGGCAGGATCGCAAGATCAACCTCTTCTTCCTCTGCTGCTGCTGTTGTCTCATCTGCAGCTGCTGCTGGTGATGGTGAGGTGTCATCTGCTGCTGCCTTCTGGTCACCTGCTGCTGCTGCTGTGTCAGCAGAATTGCCAGCCGAAGCTGTTGCTGCTGCTTCTGCGGTCTCTGGCACTTCTCCATCCTCCTGCTGCTCATCTGCAGCAGCGGCAGCTGTATCAGCAGCAGCAGCAGCAGCAGTGCCCTGGTTGTCGACTGCAGCTGCTTCAGCAGCCGCCAGAGCAGCAGCAGCAGCCGCATCTGCATCGTCACCTGCTGCTGCTGCTGCTGGCACCTCCCCTTCCTCTGACTCCTCTGCAACTGCCTCTTCTGGCTCCTCGCCTACTGTTGCTGCTGCTGCTGCATCCTCAGCAGGAGCATCGGCGGCAGCAGCGTCAGCAGTATCAGCAGCCTCTGCTGCTGCAGATGCTGGCTGGGACCGAACAGAGGCTGCATCATCCTCTTCCCCTGCAGCAGCAGCAGCAGCAGTAGCAGCAAACGTCAGTGTTTAAACGTGTATGTTTGTCTTCGTCAAGTGACAGAGATGCAGGTGCTGCATGGACAGAGGTGCATCGTCCTCTTCCCCTGCAGCAGAAGCAGCAGGAGGAGCAGCAGCGACAACAGGCCCGGTCGGTAGACTGCCAGCTGGCTGTGGGGTGCCGTATTATGGCCTGCCAGCAGCTGAAACAACGGCACCAACACATGTGCACTGCACGCCGTGAGCACGACTTGCACACCTGGCTGACGTGTGCAGCACAGAGCACGACATGGGCCACATGTAGTGTGACAACTTTGTATGCACTGGGTTGCAGGTGTCAGCTGGCTGATCTGCCACTAGCTGACACAAAGACAGCATCACCACATGCAACACCTCCAGCACATCATAGGGGCCACTTCCTGCACTGGGTTGCAGGTGTCAGCTGACTGATCTGCCACTAGCTGAGACAAAGACAGCATCACCACATGCAACAACTCCAGCACATCCTATAGGGGCCACTTCCTACACTGGGTTGCAAGTGTCAGCTGGCTGATCTGGCACTAGCTGTCACAAAGACAGCATCACCACATGCAACACCTCCAGCACATCATAGGGGCCACGTCCTGCACTGGGGTACAGGTGTCAGCTGACTGATCTGCCACTAGCTGACACAAAGACAGCATCACCACATGCAACACCTCCAGCACATCCTATAGGAGCCACTTCCTACACTGGGTTGCAGGTATCAGCTGACTGATCTGCCACTAACTGAGACACAGGTGCCATTGGCAACGACAGATAAGCCCAGCAGCACACTGGCTTAGGTTGATGATCTTCAGCACCAAATGGCGATGAATCCACATGGAGTGAGGCAGCCCCCAAACCCGATCCTGGTTGAAAACAAGCAAGCAATCTAGCACGTGGACGATCCATCGTCAGGTCACTGATGTGCAAACACATTCAGATCAGGTCCCGTTGGCGAGTATACATCACACTAGTCAGCTCCAGTTACACAGCTACATACTGCAGCACATGTTTTACAACTAACAGCAAACAGTGCGTATAGCACCATCAGTGGCCTGATCCAGCATGGCATGTGCAGAACAGTACTGCTGCTTCAGTCCACAGCAGCTGCTGCTGTCCTGAAGCCTGACCCCACTGCTGTGTCCACAGCAGCAGACACAGCATGAGACACTTTTGATCAAACGTTTTTGCATGTCTCACCCGTCACAAAGCCCTCGCTCTGCTCGTCTGGCTCGGCTTGGCTGCCAGCAGCATCGGCCCCGTCTTCAGGCTGTCCCGCCTGATCAGAGGCAGCACCGGGCATCTCCGCTGGCTTGATCTCGACTTCGTCTTCCTTTGCTGCCTCTGCTGCTGACGGATCGGGCTTCTCCGCGCTTGGCGGTACCTTTGCTTTGCCCTTTGCCATGCCACGTGTGACTGGTCGCTGCCTGGCTGCGCTTACGTGATTTATTGATAAGATCTAAAAGTTTCGCTTACAACTGGCGTGGCGAAAGACGACAATAAAACAAAGCGACACCAGGTCGGGTTCACTAGTGCAGCACACAGGTATCAAGCGCCTTTTCGAGCATTGAAATAGTATGCAGATAAGATCGCGGAGTGCAGCTGTGTTCAAACCCATGCCGAATGACAGTAACAGTCTTTGGGGCAGGTGCCTTCGTGCAAAGCATATCTGTTGGAAGTCTGCTGGTGTTTCAAGATGTTCTAATTGTTAAGGGAAATGGTTATGTCGTTTTGGGGTGCTCTGCCGTAACCAGCGTGCAACTCCTTGTCTAAATATTTCCGACCGCGACAGCTGTGAACTGTAAGACATCTTCAAGCGTACTGTGCTATTTACAACTTTCAGCTAAGCCGCGTGCAGCCATGGGCAGCAGGAGCCAAAAGGTGGGCCTCAACTGCTTACAGGCTGACGGTTTGCTGCTAGGCTTGCTATGCTTTCACATTATAGCTATGGCCGAAGTGCACTGTTGTCGTATCAGGTTGTTGCCAGCGGAGGTCGCGTGCATCAGGTCATTACCACACCAGCAGCACCCATCCAGCAAGTAGTTGCACAGCAGCATCTGCAGCTGCAGCAGCAGCAGCATATGCAGATACCAGTGACCTGCGCAGCGGAGCAGCATTGCAACTCTTCATTTCAATGAAGGCCAGGCCGTTAGACGTGTTTGGTTTATGGCAGAGCAGCAGAGCGTGGTTCTTGAAGACAGCCTGATGCAGCACTACGCATCGCATCAATACAAAAGCAGCACAAAATGCAAAGCTTCGGGCTGCATATGTACAGCGCTGGTCAGGAGAGATGCCAGTCAGTATTCCTGCAAACAGATGTCCATGTGATGGTGTTTTGCAATGCAGAATAGATGATGCGTCTTGGCACCGCGCGCTGTGACATGTGATTTGCAGCAGCACCTGTTACATTTGGTACGCATCAGGTTCCAGCAGCAGGATTAGTTTGCAATAACTTCTGTGACTGGCATGTTTGTGCGCGTATCTGTCATAATCAAACAATGCTGCTGCTGCTGCCGCCGAATCAGGCTGCCTCATCAAACTAGGTGACAAACAGTCAAAAGGCTCTGCAAGCAATGTGTGCGCATAATTCGCGCTAACTTCGTACATGGCACAATCGTGCTCTATTTGCTGCTGCTGCTGCTGCCAGGCTGCTGCCTTGCGGGAGATCACAGACAGCTTGAGGGCGCGCGGCGGACCGCAGATGGCGACTGGCAAACTAGCAGTGCGCACACCACATGGCGAGGTGAGCTTGTGTTTTTCTGCAGCACAGAAATGATGATGCCACCACCTGCTGGAGTGTGACGGCGGTGTGTGGTGCGCATCAGTTGCCGCTGCTTGTGCGTAGGTGGGCGATTCTGCCACGTCTCCTGCTTGTGGCAAGCTGGCTGCATGTTACAAGCAGTAAGCGATGTTGCTGCTGCTGCTGCTGCAGGTGCTTGAGTGGAAGGACTATGTGCGCGGCAAAGACCTTGCAAAGTGGCTGAAGGAGCGGCAGGAGCTGCTGGACCAGCACACGCGCCCACAGAGCACAAGTGCGTGTTTTTATTTATATCAATTGAATTGTATTGATTTGTTTTATGGCATGTGGCTGAAGGAGCGGCAGGAGCTGCTGGATCAGCACACGCGCCCACAGAGCACAAATGAGTTATAAGTTTGCTTTAAACTTAACACAAAAAAGGAATGTTTTCTCCTTTGGATCATGTTTCTTGTGCGTTGTGTGCTGCTGTGTGGCAATGCTCCTCACTTTGGCTTGCACCTACTCTGCTGTCTGTGTTTAAAAAAACATGTGTGTATCTTCACGTCTGCTGCATCTGTCATGGACATCTGGTTACAGCTTGCTTCCCAGAAGGCCAGATCTACGATCTGGTCACGCGCCTGCTTGGGGCCAAGCTGCTGCTGCCGCCAGCTGCAAGTGTTTGAAATTCGGAAGTGTGTTTGATCTCAAAACCAGCCAAACAGTTCGCTGTTCTGCTCAACAGTTGCTTGTGCTGTTTGTTTTCCGTGCACTGCAGCGCGCTTCCAAGAGGACCAAATCGCAGACCTGGTCACGCGCCTGCTTGAGGCCAAGCTGCTGCTGCTGGCTGACCGCCATGCAACCGCACAGCCGTGTGGCCATTATTTGAAAAAGAGTTTGTCTGCCCTTCTTTGCACCTACTTTCCGTGCAGCGCGCTTCCCGGAGGACCAAATTGCTGACCTCGACACACGCCTGCTTGAGCCAAGCTGCTGCTGCCGGCTGCAAGTTTGAAATCTGGAACTGTGTTTGAATTCAAAACCAGCCAAACAGCCGGCCGTGTTGCCGAATTTTCATTTGCTTTTTATTTTTTGTAACTGCAGCTCGCTTCCAAGAAGACCAGATCAGCGACCTGGTCACCAGGCTGCTGGAGGCTAAGCTGCTGCTGCCGGCTGACCGCAAGTTTAGGAAGCCCAAGCCAGGCAAAAAGAAGCTCGTAAAGTTCCCACGCACGCTGGAGCCTGCAGTGGTGAGTTCACGGCTGTCTAGCGCCCCAAGGCGTCGCTGTTCGGGCGTTATCTTGTTGTGAACAACGCTATCTTTGTTCAAATTGTGCCTTGTCAACTTTTGACCGGTTACAACAAGCTGGAAGCAAGCAAGAAGAAGCTGGTAAAGTTCCCACGCATGCTGGAGCCCGCTGTGGTTGGTGTTTTTTGGTGACTGTGCTGCTGCTCAAACGGGTCGTGGCCAATGCTGTGCTTGCTGGTTTGCAGACTGAGTCGCACTTCATGCAGCGCTTCTTCTGAGGAGGGGCGTTTGCATGCACTTTGCACAGCACACTTGTACCCTTTTGCCTCTTATTCGTGCTGCCGTGCTCTCAAGCCCTGCTCCTGACATGGCACAGTCGCCTGTTGACATGACACATCATCACCTGCTGCTGTTCATTCCTGCTGCCGCTGTTGCCGCTGCTTCCGCTGCAGCCTGAATGGAGTGAGGAGCTGTTTCTTTCTGCTGCAGGCGTCGGTAGTCTCAGGCCTCACACCACTGTTGCTCTGTTGCTGCTGCTGCTGCTGCTGCTGCAGTCGGAGTGGAGTGAGGGTCTGTTATGGAATGGAACAGCAGTGCTATGCTTGTACCGCATCATTGCCTGATTTCAACTCTGCTGTCACTATTGACTTCTAGATCTGCCGCTGCTGCTGCTGCAGCCTGAGTGGAGTGAGGATCTGTTCTATGCCATCAGCTACGAGCAGCCCTGGGGCACCATGTTCTACCTTCTGTCAGGTGTGTGTTACTTTTGCTTTTAAGTGTTGCATGCGGGTGTCACTTTCAGCAGCAGAGTAACGGAAGGGCACTAATACACATCAGGCTATGCTGAAAGTTGCAGAGGCTTGGCCAAGCAGATGTCGCAGAATGCTTTGTCATTGCTTGGTTGTCACGTGATGTGTGTCTCGACCTCTGCCTCTGCTGCTGCCACTGCTGCTGCTGCTGCTGCTGCAGCCCTGGTGGTGGTGGGAGTGATTGGCGTGACGCTCTTCCCGCTAGCTCCTCACTCAGTCAGGTGGGCTGGGTTGTGTACAGGATGGTGCTGGATGCTGCTGCACTGAGCGAAGATGAGTCATGGCTGTTTCTTGAAGATCAACCTGTGTTGCTGTTCCCGCTGGCACCCCACTCAGTCAGGTGGGCTGCGTACAAGTAGAGGATGGTGCTGGATGTTGCTGCGCGGTGGCGGTGTTTGAGCAAAAACCTGCGCTGCTGATCCTGCTGGCACCCGACTCACTTGTTTGAACGACCGGTAAATGACAGCGTGCTGTATGCTGTGGTGCTGCTGTGCAGGTTGGCGGTGCTGTACCTGCTGAGCAGGTTGTTTAGTGTGTACAATGGGCACACGGCCCCGTCTAAATGATAATAAACTTGACAGTGTTATGCTATGATGCTGTTTCACAGGCTGGCGGTGCTGTACCTGCTCAGCGGGCTGCTGAGTGTGCTGCTGGGCACCATGGCGCTGCGTTACGTCATCTGGTTTGTGGTGTGGCTGGCAACAGGGTCGCACTTCTGGCTGCTGCCCAACATGATGAGCGAAGAGGTGCGCATGTCTTATCGCGCTGTTTTGCAGCCGGCTTGCCATATAATCTTGTTCGTCAAGGCACTTCTTGATGGTCAGATGCATCCGTGTCTTCATTTGTAAGTGTGCTGCTCGCCACCATGGCGCTGCTAGCGTAGCGGCTACGTCATCTGGTTTGTGGTGTGGCTGGCTACAGGGCGCACGTCTGGCTGCTGCCCAACATGATGAGCGAAGAGGTGGGCCTTGTTCTTGCCGTGTGCTGCACCTAGTTTTCCTTGAACTTCCTTTGTTCAGAGTGGTCTGATGAATTTGTGTGTTTGGTGTTTGGGTGCGCTGCTGGGCACGATGGCGCTGCGCTACGTGGTTGGTTTGGCGTGTGGCTGGTGACAGGGTCGCAATTCTGGCTGCTGCCTAACATGATGAGCGAAGAGGTGCGTGTGGAAGCTTGGCCTGTAAGCCTCCTTCCTGCTGATGCCTGCAGATGCCTGCAGTTTTGGTACTGTAGAATGCACGGAGCTTGACGCGTGGCAGCTTGACGGGTGGCAGCTTTGTGTTACGTGGTGTGGTTTGGCGTGTGGCTGGTGACAGGCGTACACTTCTGGCTGCTGCCAAACATGATGAGCGAAGAGGTGGGCACTAGCAGCTGGAATTCCTTGCACCTGATGCTGCTGCTGCAATGGGGACTCACATCACTAGCTGCTGCAGAGCTGCTTCTGCACCGCTGCTGCTTCTGCATCATGGAGCTGCTGTCCCCTATCAACTTGTGCACAGCACCCAGAGGCTTGGCTGTTGAAGCAGCCATTTTGATACCGACAACATGCTGCTGCAGTGCTTACTCATCTTCACTGCTGCTTTGCTGCTGTTTGTGTTTGCAGCTGCCAATTACGGAGCTCTTCTCACCAGTCATCTCTTACGCGGCAGCTGGAGCCGACAAGTCGTCATCACTGGCGCTGCGAGGCGCAGCAGCAGCTGTGCTGGCGATCGGCTGCTATGGGCTGTACGCAGTTGGTCCCAATGCAGAGACAGTTAAAGACAACCTGCAAGGCGCGCGTGACAGCGTGCTCAACTACTTTGTGAGTTCACAGCTGTTGGGTTGTCCGTGTTTAGGAACAGTGCTGCAGCGTGCGTCTTATTTTTGGGTTTGCTGTTGAGTTGTATGTGGTGGTGTCTCTGCCTGTACTAGTGCAGTTCGTTGCAGCAGCAGCTGTGCTGGCGATAGCTGGAAGTTGATCGAGCAGCTGTGCTAGCAATTGGTTGCTACAGGCTGCTGTACGTGGTTGGTGCAAATGCGGAGACAGTCAAAGCAACCTGCAAGGCGCACGCCGTGCTGTCAGACAGCGTGCTCAACTACTTTGTGAGTACATCGTCTGCTGGGGTATGTGTGGTGGTGCTGCTGCTTGGCACGCGTCGCAGTGATCAAGTATGCAGCAGGGCATCACCACAGCAGTGGTCCTGAATTGGACCTTACGCTTGCTAATCTATCTGTTTGTGTTTCCCTTGCCTGTTTGCAGGACCTTGTTTACAGCATGAGGCAGGGCATTGCCAACGGCACCAGCACAACATGTTGCACGGAATTGTGTGCTGAGCTGGGCACTTTTCTGATGCAACACTGTTGATGTGGCTTTCAGGGTCTGGTTGACATCTGGCAGCAGGGCATTGCCACAGCAGCTGTCATAAATCAGACCTGACGCTGGCTGACCTGCCTGGTGTTTGTTTTTTCTCCATGTCTGATTGCAGGACCTTGTCGACAGCATGAAGCAGGGCATTGCCAACGGCACCAACACAACAGGAATAGAGCTCAACACCACCAAAACAGCAGACAGCAGCAGCGGTGGCAGCGCAGAGGGACAGGCAGCTGGCAGTGCAGGGCAGCAACAGCAGCAGCAGCAGCAGCAGTCAGAGTGGGATCCTACACGCGATGACACAGAAGAAGCTGCCTGAGAGCCGGCAGTAGCAGCAGCAGCGGCACAGATGGGGACATGCCGGCAGGAGCGGGAACTGTGTGGCCCACGCGGCGAAGCAACACAGATTAGGCGTGGTTGAGGCGTACGTTGTCTGCATAGTATTCACGGTGCCACCGACTGTGACAGTCTGAGCTGAGCTGAGTTGTGCATTGGCGCATGAGCTTGACAGAATTTCATCAGATGCCGGCCAGGGCACGCCGGAACAGCAGGTATACCTGGTTACGTAACCCGGCCCTGACCTTACGACCTTCGTGCTGACCTTTGAAGAAGGTGTCGGCGAGCAGCCTCGACATATATACACCAAAAGTGAGTTTACGACGAAGCATCTTTGTTCTGACTCGGAAATAACAAGCGTGCTCGTGAGAGCGTCATGTGCTGCACGTGGGAGATGACCTTCCTGCTGGGAAGGCACCTTCCATACTATGGAAGCTGCGTGCTGAAACGATCAACACCAGTGATCAGGAGGTTAAACGGTGCCTATAAATGATATACCGGACTTCTTTGATGTTCCAGCTGTAGCAGACCGGTCCACGCGCTTTCTCTGTACTCTCCACCATCACAAGCAGAAGACAGCAGCGATGTGGGAGCAGCTTTCGATCGAGGCATCAGAGCCTCTTCGGTCGATCGCCTCCAAGTGCCGCTCACGCGGCAACAGTGGCTTGTACTGTTCGCAAGGAAACACGCTGCTGTTCTTCGACTGTGAGAGCCACCACCTAACCACAGCAGAGCTACCAGACCTAGATTTCCGCAAAGATGCGACAGGCCTCATTGATGTCATATACCGAGGCCCGCTGCCACCGCAGCTGCAGCAGCATGGCCAGGTGGTCAAGCTTCTGCCAGTGGGAGAGCAGCATTTGGGAGTGGTTATGAAAGACAGCCACGACCGCTTGAACGTACTGGAGATACAAAAGTGGCGGCAAGTCTGGCTATCCAGTAAGCAGCACGATGCACAGGCATTCCAAGCACGCTGCTGCCTGCGCGCCACAGCGTTCCAAAGCGTATGCCCTGGCCCCAGCATTGCAGCTTTCGGGCCTGGCAGTTACGTTGCAGTTGAGAAACACGGCAGCAGCCTGAGGGCAGTAGTGTGGGAGGGTGGCAGCATGCTCGGCCCCAGCGAGCTCCCGTCCAATGCTTTGCAGCAACACACAGGTGAGCCGCTTGTCGCCTGCAAGGGTTTTCCACGCTGTTATATCATGGTCCGAACTGAGGCTGTTGTCATTTGACCCAGCAGCAGTGCACTCGTATCATATGCGTATACACATAGCAGCAGTATAGCCCACAATGTGTCCACTACGTCACATTTGTGTAGAGCCTCTTCAGGCTGAATGCAAGTGCTCCCTGCTGCTGCGCCGTGCACGCCACCTGCACACGAGATATTGTGCGCCACAAATCTCGACATATACATATCTGGAGCCTATTGCAACCTTACTCTGCTGCTTTGCTCTGCCCGTCACCCGGCAGGTGTCTGCCGGGCTCCAAGTAGCGCAGCAGGCTACTTGCTCAGCATCGTGCAGCCCGGTGAAAACGGCGGCTTTGCACGAAGCAGCATTCTGGAGCTCAGCAGCAGCAGCAGCACCAGCAGCAGCAGCAGCAGCAGGGTGTCCTTCTGGGAGCCATACAGCCGGGCAAAGACAGCTGACATTGTCATACCGAAAGGGGCAGCAAACGTGCTGATACCCGATGGCAGCGGAGGTGTCATGGTGGGGTCTGCTGTGTGTGACGGAGGCTGGAAGCACTTCAGATCCTCCAGCAGCAGCAGCAGCATTGACACCCTGCAGGATGTGGGGTATGCTGCTGGGTTGGTGTTCCACACGAGCCAGGGAATCATGCGCTGGCACTTCCCATCGGAGAAGCAGTCAGGAAGTGCCTCAAGCAGCAAGCAGCAAGGGACCTTCTACAGGTTCACACCAAGCGGCGGCAAGCTGCTACCACAGGTGCGAATCTACATCTGTATGCTCGAGCCGTGAGTGCAGCAGCTGCGTTTGTGACAGGACATGAAGTCACTGCAGCGGTTGTGGGTTCAGTTTGTTTATGGCAAACCAAGTGCTGCAAATACTCGCGGCTGCCAGATCTTAGTCACTGCAACCGTTGCATTGCGGCAATGCTTGATCGCCAATGCCATGCCAATGCCAAGATAGTATGTTGCACCTTGCTTGAACCATAATTATCCTGCTTGTGACAGTTGCTTTTCCGGCACTGAATGACTGCTACTTGTTGCCCATGTGCAGGTGCCGCGGAGCGCCCTCTGTGGCTGCCGAACCTTTGCTGCCGCAACTGCTGTGCTTGATGGCCAATCTGTGCTGCGCCTTGCTTAACTTTTCCACTGCCTGACTTCTGCAATCGCTGCAACAGCGGCTCTTCATGTAGCCGCGTTACTGCAGCCTGCAGTCGATGACATCTGTTGCGCGTGATCAATGTTCACTTGTCTGTGTGCAGGTGCCGCGGAGTGCCCTCGTGATCCCTCCAGTGCCGCCGCCCACCTGCATGACACCTCCAGCTAGGCCACTCCAGGCCTCAACTGCCACTTCAAGCACGAATCAAAAGAGTGCCCAAGCTGCAGCTTCAGCTGGTCCGTCTGGGTCCCGCAGTCCAGCTGCTGCCAGCAGCACCGCGCTGTTAGTGCCTGCTGCTGCTGCGTTGGCTGGGGCGTCGACCCTGCAGCTGCTGGGGCCTGCCGCCATGTCAGAGTTTGGCCAGCCGGCACCGGCTGCTAATATCACCGCCTTGCAGCTGCTTGAGCCTGCCGTCTTCGGTCACCCGCTGATGCCGGGTACTGGTTGCACCACCGTGCAGCTGCTGGAGCCTGCTGCAGCGGGCAACACCATTGGCGCCAACTTAGAGACGGTCTCGCACAGCAGCATGCTGCAAGCTGTAGGTGAGGATTCAGAGATGGAAAATCCCAGAGATTTGGCTGTAGGTGAGATTTATATCTCAATGAGAATCAAATCAGACACGAACCTCGCGCTTGAAGCGGGAAGTCAGCCACTCATGACGAAGTCAACGCCACAGCGATGATACATGGTTTTCATACACAATAGCGCAAGTGACTTGCAGTGCGACACCAACATTACCCAGAATCAGTGAGCAACATGCTGTTGTAGGTGAGGTTCCGGAGTTGTAAGAATCCGAGGGAAGTAACACTCACACCTGAGCCGACAGCGTGCCACTCACGGTCACTGTTTTCTCACTGTACTACCCGGCAAAAGAGCTGTGCCGCGACATTTGTTCATTCACAGCTGAACTCTGACCCGCACGTGATGGATGCACCTGCTGCAGGCCCAGTGCTGCATGCTGCAGCTGACCTGTCACGCGCTGTGCCCATTGTGGGTGCAGCAGTGGCTGCAGCGCTCAACTGCATCAAGGACATCATACACATGGTAAGTTGCTGATGGTGATGGTGCGTAGTATGTGATAAAGAATGCATGAATGAGCTA
Source organism: Tetradesmus lagerheimii (assembly GCA_902809745.2). NCBI lineage: Eukaryota > Viridiplantae > Chlorophyta > Chlorophyceae > Sphaeropleales > Scenedesmaceae > Tetradesmus > Tetradesmus lagerheimii. The sequence continues at coordinate 43,688 of CADDIJ020000799.1, forward strand.
CACGTGGTGTGTATGACGATGATAAAACTTTACCGTCTCCAGACCTCCTATTGATAGACTCTATCGCAGTTTGTTAACACAACTTTGTGGCAGCTGAGAGGATGCCATGTCCTGATGCATTGCAGCAGCTGTGCTGCTGCAAAGAGTGCTGCTGCAGGGCAGTCCATATGCATGCTGTGGCTTCAAACTCAGGTTTGTATCTGTGGATATAACTGAGCCATGTCACATACCCAAACTGCTGCTTCAGAGCATGAATGCGAAAAAGAACACGGCGTATGCGGCATCGCTCGCAGCGCGGGCTCACATCGCGGCCCAGGCGCTGCACAGCATGGCGACCCCCGCACAAGTAGCAGCCCTCCGCAGATTGAGCTATCAGCAGCTGCAGTCGCTGGCGAAGGCGGTGGAACGGCTGCAGAGGGCGCTGCACAATGCGCTGGATCAAGCAAGGAAGTGGATAGCGCACAAGGGTGCAATGCAGGCGTTTGCGCTGGCTGTCCAGAGCAAGCACGGGCGCAAAGAGCTACAGGAGGTGAGTTTGCTGCTGCAGACTTCATGTGAGTCAGAGATAGCCTCTGGAATCATTGTCTGTGTGCTGGCGGCCAGCGCACACACTGCAGCACGCACAGCAATGCCATCACCTGCAAACGTTGCACTGCAGCAAAAAAGATGCATCAGGACAATGCCAGTCATGGCCGCATGGTGCGTCTATAGGTGCTTTCACAGTGTGAAGCAACAGCAAGCTTCCGAACGCAGGTTTACAATGCTTTGTTATGTGCAGCGCCGGGTGCAAACTTTGTACTGGACCCTGACACCGAAATCACTGCTGCTGCTGCCGCCATGGCTACTGCTGCTGCTGCTGCTTGGCTGTTGCAGGCAAACTACACCATCAGTGAGGCCACCATGGACCTCACATGTCAGCTGAATGCTGCAGGGCTGCAGCTGCAGGTGCTGCTGCACAATGAGATGGTGCTGCTGGTGCAGCACTGTAAGCAGCAGCTGGAGCAGCAGCTGGAGCAGCAGCTGGAGCAGCAGCTGCAGAGCCTTTTGGCAGGGTCCTAGTGGCACACTCATAGTGTCCCAGCAGAGTAGTTTTGCCACAACAGCACGGTGCTGCTGTTGCTGCCCTGGAAGCAGCTGACAGGCAGTAAAATAAGGCCCTCCTTAGGAGCCATGCACAGGGGCAGCTGCAGAGCCTCTTAGCCGCTACGTAGTGCACTCTGAGAGTGCTAGTAGTACCGTACTACTGTACTGAGTACACTGCCTAGCAGAGTACGTTTGTGCGCTGGTTGCTCGCCGGGACGCAGCCGGCAGGCAGCCAACTGAGGCCTTCCTGAGGAACGATGCACAGGGGCAGCTACTAGCTGAGTAAGCTCTTTCAAGGACGTGCATGTTTTCTTAGCTGCGCCGGCAGTCAACATGAGGAAGCAGCTGACAGACGGTCAACTTGAGGAAGCATATGCACGCTTTGTCAGCTGCGCCGAAAATATGGCTCAGCGAACGGTTCGCTGGACCAGCGGGGCACACAACAGTTACATAACAAGCATGACATACCACTGTGTGCTCACGTTTCCTTCAAGGAACGGTTGGATGTTCTAAGTCAGAGAGTGGACCCACCTGTAACTCTCAAGGTTTGAAAGGTTTGCAAGCCACATGCAGCCATCCAAGTATGTGAATATGCAATCACCAAGACCTTTTTCTTGATGACATCGTAAAGTTGACAACGGTACGTGCCCTGTATGTTTACATAAAGGAGTCTTTGTGACGTTGAGTTTCCCAGACAAGGGCCTTGTAATTTGTTGATTACCAATCAGTACCAGCTGTCAAGCAGCATCCAGCTGCCAGTCATGATGACATTACGGTGAAGTTGGTACCAACTGAATCTCCAACCAACACCAACTGGGACACCAGCCTTGTGCATTGCATACTGTGGAAGGCGGCCTACAAGCTGTAGTACAGTTTCGAGGATATTGACATGTTTCTACGTAGTACACGCTCGTGTCACCAGTGGCAATTGAGGGACAATCTCCATCATCATCATCATCATCATCATCATCATCATCATCATCATCATCATCATCATCATCATCATCATCATCATCATCATCATCATCATCAAATCACCAGATCAGGCCATAGCATCAACGCCATCGGCCCCGCGCCCCCCCCCCCATGATGTCACATGTAACATGCAACCGTTGCAGTGCGAGCAGCACCACTGTAGGTGGCGAGCAACACATAACACACTGCATGTGGCAGCTTGCGGGCGCCGCCATCATCCGAAAATGCCTCAGAGACATAACACACCATGCATTGAAGCCGGCCTGACGAGGCATTCCAGCCAGCTCAGCTGTGCTGGCAGCAGCCATATGCGCCCCACATTGACAACATGGCATAATGCCGCCCAATCATAATCATCATATTACCCATGCAAGCAGGGGGGGGGGCACGCAAGAAAATTTCAGACACCATCACCAAAAACCTTGAACAGGCTTAGGGACCCCCCACCCCCCCTCCTCTTCAGCAAAAATGTGTCCTATGGTCATGTATTGTATATATATGTAACGTATATACCTTCTGGACCTTTTAATGTGAAAGTATGACCAGAATCGGCCAAGTTGTGGACCTGCTGTCAAAACTGATCTGCGGCCATGACACGGCCTGCAGAGTGCGGTGGGGGCCTCTGGGGCACCCTTCCAGGCCCTGCCGCTATTATATGATGCCCCACGCGCCCAAAAACATGTGCAAACGATAGTACACATCAAGGCGGACTCAATGAGCTGGCTCCCGATGCCATAGGACCTCGGGCAAAAAAGTTGACAAAACATGCCGAAAAACCTTTGTGGGCCCCACCCACCCACCCACCCACTCCCCTTCCCAGAAACCCTCTCAGATGGCGCCCAAAATTATGCAGGAAGTTGTTATTAACATATATAAGTACCCCAAGGTTTTTCCCGCCCAAAACCATGATGGTGCTCTTCAGCTATGGGAGTGCCCCCCCCCCGATGCAAACCATAAAATCAACGCCCTCGGCCCCGCGTTCCACTGGATCGGAAGCAAGAGGCCCTTTGAATGCAGCTCAGTGTGATAGCCTGCTGCTGGCAGGTCCGTGCTCAGTAACTGCCATTGTTGCAATGTGCATCAGTCGAACCAGAAAGTGATACCAGCAGCCACCGTAACCGGGCCGGCCCCAGGCCCTCCTGGAACGAAATGAGGAACAAGCCTTGTTCTTCAAGCGTATCAGTCACATATATACAGATTGTCAACACGTTGTGGCACCACTCCAACACACCGCCTAAGCTTGCACATTGTACTCTGCAGTTAAAACCCAGCGTGGCTAAACTGGCCAGCCGTCAGCATGCACCACGGAGTCCTACCATAACCGCCGCTTCCAACACTCTTAGTATGCACCATTTTCTCCACCATCACCGCTTATTCCATCCTAACAGGCTGCAGCAATTTCAGATCGCTGCTGGCAGCAGCAGCACCGTCAGCATGCATCATGGGGTCCTACCATCACGGCCACCTCCATTTCTACGGGCTTGAACATACAGCACTCCCAAGCGTGCCACCGTGGCTATGATACAGGCTATGATATTGTTTTAAGCTTACCAGTCGTTATGTGGGTAGCAGAGCAGATTCTAATACAGCGCATCCTGCTTGCAAGCACACCACAATTGTGGTCAGAGTGTTTCTCTGTCACATTTGATGTTTGATTGTCCTGTCACTTCTGCTCAAAGGGATACTGTGTTGAACATCAAATGAGATTCGGTCTGTTTTCCAGCAAACAGTTGCTGGTGGCGCTGAAAATTTGCGCAATGTATTGTCATTGACTGATGCATCGACCAAGTTGTTGCGTTTTGTTTCTGATGATGTTTGGGGTAGCAAGGGGGTTTCCCGACTGGTATCTAGGAGCATTGCTGCGTATCTTGTGAAAGCTTGGGATGTGCGCAATAGTTGCAAACATAATGCAGCGGTGCTCCCTCTTTCTTCCGCCCCAGCAGGCGGGCCAATGGCGTTGATGCTTTGGCTTGATATGGTAATTTGATGATGATGATGACCTCAAAATACTTGTCATATGTCGTGTGGTGCACGCCATGCGCCGTTCTTCAGTACGCTCCTTCGATGAATATTATATCACTGGAGTGCTTGACTAGTGAGTTTCAGTTGGCAAGTGCAAGCCATATGGCATGCATGCTCAACCATACTGCACACTGCAACCAACAGTGACAATCGCCATGTAGGTGAGTACTATGTTGCCAACACCTGTACAAGTAGTTCAATCTTAGAAGTTTGAAACAGCTGCTGCAAATATTTGCAGCAGCATTAATGCCGGCACAGACAGCTCTGCTGTCAAACCTCAGCACACAAGCTTTAATTAGAACATGTGCAGCAATCCAGATGCAACCATTGTGCTGACTCGAGATTCCAAACACAGATGCAGGCGGCTGCATGCGTGTCAAATTTGCTTTCCGCATGCCCTGAGCCTCATCTGACTCGGTCTGAGTAGCACGTTGTGTCACTAACAGCTTTTCAACTGCCAGTTACTTGAGTTGAGTAACTTCTGCCATAGAGCAAGAAACACAACAAGCTCAAATAAGCAAACGAATGCGCAGCCTTACAGCCCCCAAAACCAGGCTCGGTTATATGGTTTAACCGTGCGTTGGCAATCATGTGTATGCGTTCTGCCCTCGAGGGCTACCACATTGGTACCAAGTCGGTACAATCACATACCTGAAGCTCAATGCTCTGCACAGACACATAAGCCGTCAATGATAATAAACTATGCTCCACTATGTACAAACAAGTTTTCTTGCAATTCGATGTGATTACTGCAACTCAGCAGTGCTGCTGCTGCTGCTGCAATCAACCACGTGTTACACCAGGCCAGCAACATTCTGTGGTAGCCTTCCATGTACTGTACCACGCATCCGCAGCGCTTGCCAATCACCCACCATGGTCTAAGCTGCAACGCCCCTGCCTGCAGCGTGCCGAACTGCGGCACATGCTCTTTTGCTGCTGTTGTTGGATGAACTGTCATGGCACAGGGGGTAGGGGGTGTGGAGCCAACAATGACCTGCCCACCCTCCTTTTTTGATTTACGCGGGCGCCCGCGCCTATGTATTGAGAAGAGCACGGCAGCGGAAACGCTGCAGCCTTGCGTAGCCACTCACTCACTCACACAGGAGATGGCAATGGATGGATGGTGCCACGCTTGGCAATGGCCTTCCATCTACCCCAACACGCATCGGCAGCGTCGGCTTGGGAGTGCCAATCGCCAACTCATGCTCTAAGCTGCAGCAACGCTCCTGCCTGCATTGTGCAGTGCTGCGTCCCATGCTCTTTCAAAGCGGCTGCCGCTGTTGGCGGCGCACTCATGGCAGAGGGGATGGTGATGGATGGATGGTGCCACGCTTGCCGATGGTGAGCTCGCTGTTGACGAACCACATTGCTGCAAGAGCGGTCGCGGCCATGCCAGAGTGCACCTGCAGTGGCAGCGCAGTGGTTGCAGCGAGCAGATGTGGCCGTCAAAGTAAGCAATCACAGTACCGTAAGGCTTATTAGCAATGGTCAGCAGAGGCTGTGCTGCGGTGCCACTGCATGAATCAAATGCTTGGTGCAACAGCATAGCATTGGTACGGAAACACAAGTCAGCACTGTAACACACCGCTGAGTCAGCAAGCTGTGGCAACTTGGACTGGCAACTTGAACGCAGAATAGCGCCACAAAAATAAGAATGAACTAGCGGTAACAGCCAGAGTAAAGCTGTACTGCGAAAACAGAGTTGAAACATGGCATTGTAAGTGACACCCACCACGATCAGCAGCGACATTGCCATCTCCAGGGTCCTCGTCTTCTTGAGGCACGCGGCGCAGAAGAACAGGATGGGCCCGACCATGTTGTACACCGACCACGCGACTGGCAGCAGGTACTGCGAGTACTCCATGTCGGGCTCCTTGCGGTCTTGCACGATCTTGACAACACAGATCATCACTGTGGCCAGCGACAGCAGCAGCAGCACCGCGAAGTATGCCAGATGCCCCAGGATGTCGCCCACTTTCTCCTGAACCAGGCCTGCGATTGGCAGGGGCAGAGGTAGCGGCAGATGGAACACAGGAGGATTGCATTCTGTCATAAGGCCCAGCAAAGCAGCATGCGCGTTGTGGCATTCCAAGGGCACTCACTTCTCGGCTGGCATTCTGTCATTTCCGGGTTTGGCATTAGTGTGCTGTTGCTTGCTGGGGCTCTCTCCTCAATCCCGCAGTGTGCTCTGCCAGGCCAATGTCAATGCGATCAAAGTGCATACATGCACGTCAAGCAGCAAAGCATGCGTGGACTAGACCGTTTTGGCATTCCCGGAATGCAAGGGCACTCACTTCTCGGCTGGCATTCTGGCATCTCTGGGTTTGGCATTAGTGTGCTGCTGCTTGCTGGGGCTTTCTCCTCAATGGCATGGACCTTGAATGTGCTCTTCAGGCGTAGGGCAGCCCGTCCAATGGCCTTCATGTAAGTCCAGCTCAGCAGGATGTTGCTGATGTTGGCACGCCACATGCCGTAAAAGTGCGGAGCCTCGCGCACGTAGTACTGCACTGCCACTGTCAGTAGCAGGTAAATCGTTGCAGCCTGCATGCAGCACAATTTTGGGGCAGCAGCAGCAGCAGCGGCAGCAGCAGCAAGACGTGAGTGTGCAAACAACTTTGCTGTCATATCATGCAGCAGCGGTCTGACGTTACACCAACAGATTCGAGCAATACATTTGTGTTGGCGGAGTGACACCTATATAGCACACTTGCAGCAATGCGTCCAGCACGGTTCACATCCACAACGGTGTACAGCAGCGTTTGCCAGTACTCACAATCCGGAACTCCTGGCTGAATGCCACGGGCTGCAGGCCCACTGCGCTCAGCAGCGGCACAAAGTGGTAGGCCCAGATGGTGATGATGTTGCACAAATAGGCCCTGCAAACACGCAGCAGCTTCCACCTTTTGAGTATGCTGACAGCATTGCTTTGTCTCCGGAAGCTTCTGCCTTGATGATGAGAGCTACAAGCAGCTAGGCATCGGCGCTGCCTAGGCATGCCGGCATGCACCAGGTCATCACACTGTGAGCAACGGTTGCTGCACGTGCAGTTCTGAAGACGCAGATGGCGAGTTACCGCCTTGTGTGTGAGCACACATGTAACAGCGGGTGAGCACGTTTAGTTCCACCTGGCTAGCTGCCCTTTCTGCTCGGTACCATGCTCAGGGTAGGGTTGACGTCACTAACATGCTTGATGCAGCATGCGTTTACACCTGCTGGCACTTCCGCAAATGTGCTGGCAGGGTGTCACCACAAGAGGTTGCAGGAGCGCTGTTTATTAAAGTGTGGATATACTTTTAGAGCAGAGGCGTGAATCACTGACCGGCATACAGTGTGGACTGCTCATTTCTGGCATGAGTGCATTGTACAATTCCTATGGTGTTGTTGGCAGCTGCTGCTGTAGCTGATGGTGGCTCTTACATTGTGCCGTAGTTATAGTAGATCGCTCCCAGCAGCCCCAGTTTGTGGATGTGGAAGATGGGGTTCTTCAAGCTGAAGAAGATCTGCAGGGCAGCAGCATCAGCATAACTTATGCTTATTGGATGAGCGCAGGCCAGCAACATTTGGTGAATGGCAACACCACATAGTATAGCACAATGTGGGGGTATGCGGCTGGCGTTTGTCTCAAAGACAGTGGAACATAGGTAGCAGCCACTGCGGCTGGCGCTTCTGTCAGTTTCTTGCTGAAAACCCTGCAGTTTTGATGGCTGCTGAGCCCAGCAAACAACTGATTGTCCATTGGCCGCGCTGTCCGCCAGACCGGACTGATAGGCACCCTATAGAATCCTGTACATGCTCTAGCTGATTGCAACAAGCCCGCAGTTCTGTTTGGGAGGTGTATGGTGGTTTTCATCCACAGGAAGCTGCGCTGTTATGGGGCCGCCCTCTGTGAAGTGCAACCATCATAACAGCTGTCGAAGACGCTGCTGAGGACTGCTGAGCCCACCGAAAACAAAGTAGAATACAATTTCCCTGCCAGTGATTCTCTTTCCATACACACAGGAGTTTCATATTGAAGCCGCTCATGTTGCCTGCTGAGACCGCTGAAAGCTGACTGCTACTAACCTGGTAGTGCCCCTCTGTCCATCGGCCGCGCTGCGTGTCAACTGCTGTGATGCCGTGTGGTGCAGCGCCCTTCACCAGATACTCAGCGAGGTAGGTGCCCTACAAGCACATGACAGCAATGACTTGCTGAAAAATAAGTTTGACACCGCGCAGATGAGTGTGATGCCGTGCGGTGCAGCGCCCTTCACGAGATACTCAGCAAGGTAGGTGCCCTGCAAGCACATGACAGCAGTGACATGGCAGCAGTGGCATGCTGCAGCAGCTTCGAAGCAACGAATTTGTAGGTGCCTGCGAGTTTGCTATAGGACATGGTCCGAACCAGGATAAATATGCAATACCTTGACGCCTGCCTTCTTTAGCTCCAACAACTAAGCGTAATCCCCAGGCATGTATAGTCAAACATTTGGTCAAACTTGGTCAAACGTTACAATCATACCTTGCGCCTGCCTTCTTCAGCTCCAGCGACAGTGCGTGATCCTCAGGCATGTATAGTCAAGTTCTGGTCAAACCTGGTCATACGCTACTCCCATACCTTGACCCCTGCCTTGATCATCTCCAGTGACAGTGCGCAGTCCTCAGGCATGTGTAGTCAAACATTGTTCAAACTCGGTCAAACATAACAATCATACCTTGCCGCCTGCCTTCTTCAGCCCTAACGACAGTGCGTAGTTATCAGACATCTCTAATCGAACATTAATCAAACTTGTTCAAACTTGGTCAAACGTTACAATCATACCTTGACGCCTGCCTTCTTCAGCTCTAGTGACAGCGCGTAGTCCTCAGTCACGCTGTACACAGGGAAGGGGCCCTGCATGGCAGCCTCGTACTGAGCAGAGGCCACGCCCTGGCCGTCTACATAAGCTGCAGCCGCAGCGCCAGTCATTCGGTCACTCTTTGGGCTGTGGTTGTGCAGCATGGACAGCCGCAGTCCCATGTTTGTGCCTGTGGCAAGGCAGCAGCATTGGCAGAAAATGTCAGCAAGCTTTAGTGATGCATGCACTTCGTTGGCTTGAGATTCACCACATCTCTCTGTAATCAAGCACCGTATGCATGGTTACACTTCAGAGCTAGGCCAACGGCACTGGCAGTGTACTGCGACTCTCAGTGGCCACCACGGTTGGATGGTTGGGCGCCCCTATGGCACAGCAGAACAGCCGTCAGGTCTACAATGCTGCCAATACGACATGTGCTGCACATGCAGGCAGCCTGCTGAAAGCCTTTCATAATGAACATGGCATCTTTGCTGCTGCCGCCCTTGCGGAAAGGATGTTTATTGTGATGGTGCTGCAACCAGTGCTACCGCATCAAACTTGCCGGTGCATGCCACGTAGCCGAGCGTGGTCAACCCTGGCAGGATGTACTCCCTGCGCACATGTGGTGTGGTGGACAGGGTGGTCAGGTAACAGGCATGCCGTAAGCCGCAGTTGCAGCAACTGACCGGACATGCTATGTGGCACAGTGCGCTTAGACAACTTGCACATAAGATGCTGTAGCCTGAGTAAAAAAACCTCATGTACTTGCTTCAACAAATGGCACCGAGCATGGCTGCTGTGAGAGAATGTGACGGGGGCAGTGGTTGTCTGGTGTCCTCTATGTTCCCTATGGTTGCCCCCTTGGTAAAAGTAACACATTAGAAAGCAGGCCCAGTGGCTCTCACCAAAACTGCGGGTTGAGGTGGTTGATGGATTCAACAGCAGTTCATAATGGCTCTCACTAGAGCTGTAGGTTGAGGTGGCTGACGGGTTCAACTGCATTATTGGTTTGAAGATTCAACCGCAATACTAATATACTACTGGCTCTCACCAGAACTGCGGGTTGAGGTGGTTGAAGGCGTCAGCGTGGGGCGAGACGTTGGTGAAGAACTGTGGAGTAAGCACCAGGTCAACGCCCAACGTGGGGTCAGACAGCAGCCGCAGGATCTGCAAGCAACAGATGACACATCAGTCAACAGCGCACACGGAGAAGAGAGCACCAGGTCAATGCCCAACATGCAGTCAGACAGCTCCAACGCTGGATGCAACAGACGCTGTGATAGTGGTGCGTCATTCCTTCAGCAATCGCCATCAAGGGCCACCCTTTGCGTAGTGATTTACATACATCAAACACATCATGCAGATGATAATCATACCTTTGGCAGGAAGCCCAACCCGTCCCCATTCTTGGGTGGCACGTCGCTCAGTTGGATTTCATTGTTGTCATTGCAGATCGCCATGTCGCAATCAAGCACCACAACAATGCTGTTGTGCAGCACATCTTCTGAAAAGTCTTCCAGGCGAACCTGGCGTTCTTGTACACGTGGGTTTCTCATCTCGCGAGCGTGGTGCCTGGGGGGAGCAGCACATCACCCAAAGTCATGTATGGTCAGTGGAGGATGTCTGCGGCCGCACCAGGCCAGTCATAGTGACGTGGTCATAGTAATGTGGTTTGTGTCATCATGAAGTGTAATCACGCTACATAACACCACCGATAGACACATGTAGCAACTCATGCGCACTGTGAACATTCTGATGTTATAATGGATCTCTGCGAAGAACACTGGACCGCAGTGCTGCACAGCTGTGTTACAACCCAAGCATGTGAACACACAAATAATTGTGCATTTACAGGAGCATTAGCTTTTAACAAACCAAGGCTTTCAGCCTGTTCACCTAAGTAATATTTGGGGGATGACCGTCTTGATGCCTGCACAACACACAAACGCACACTTGTTTGTTGAAACAGCTACATCCGCATGTACAGCATCCATTCAAGCATTGCAACCTGGTGTTCACTATGCTGAAGTGGAGATGCGCTTTCATGCTTGCAGTGACATCACCATAGTCATGCAGCCACTGCCGGTCCCCAGCACACCATTTTGACATTACAAAGGTTCGATTATTTGATAATGCAGCCAAATTATAATACCATATCAACTTGGCTTTTGGCACGCGCGCACCGTGGTTGAGATTCAGGGACTTTGCATTCCCAGCAACTTTGTGGCCATCCTTAGGCATCTTAGGTATGGCGTCGCCGTTCTCGTACTTGCGCAGCTTTGGCCTGTTGGAGACGTTGATTGCGTAGAACCACTCCTCCTTGTTGGCTGCAAACACAACAAGTTCGTTTGTTGAATCGGCATTTGGAATTTAGTGATATGACGTCCTTGAATGTCAGGTATCTATTATGTCCTTCAGGCATGGCGCCACACCAGAGTTGTCTGTTTGCACGTGCACAAGTAATGCCTGAGATGTGGGCATGTGTTCAAACCGCCTGTAGGAGTCATGTGCCAACCAGCGTGATGTCACAGTGGCAGGTCAACGTCTCATCAACATATAAGCACCATAGAGTCTACATCTCCTGCTGACTCAGCATAATTTGTTGTGGTTCTGGCATACCGTGCTGAGCTCTCATGTCATTCTCTAACTCTTTCACCAGCCGGGCCCTGGCCTGGCAGTTCGGGCTGTCCAGCTGCAGGAGTGGCAAGAACAACAGAAAACAAACAACATGTCTTACTCGCAGCGGCATAACAAGTTGCTTCAAGCATGCGATATGCAAGCTTGCAGCAAGTGAACATTCGCAGCAGCCCAGCATGCTGAACGTGTAAGCATCACGTTAATTGTCTGACTGTTTGCTGGCCCAGGATGGCTTCAGCAAATGGCATGTGCAGGGCACTTCGTCCTGCAAGTCAGGGCCTGATCACTGAGTGCAGGCTGCAACAAACGCAGACTGCCAAATGTCCGCGACACCACTCACCACATCATGACCGTCATCACAAAGGATGATGTGCTTGCGGCAGCCACACGGCACTCGCGCAAACATGGCACACATCAGCGTGCGCCTAATCGTGGCCCAGCTCTCCTTGTAGCAGGGGATCATGACGAAGACATCGAAGCTGCAGCAGGAAAATTGCACAAATATGTGAGTGACATACGTGTGCAGCAGCACACATGCGCATGGACGCGCGTCTCCTAGGCAAGACATGGTGACAGCAGCGCTGGGAGAAACATGGTGACAGCTGCGCGAGCACTCAGTTGTCACCAACTGCAAGCCGATACTTGCGGGCCTATGTGAGCAGGCACTGCAGCCCGGCTGGGCATTTGAACTCAGAGCGACATCACATACTGCCAGTAGAAACCATTGGTTCTACCTGCATGAGGTTTCAGACTGAACGTCACTGAACGAGGAGCTCAGAGGACATTGCATGCAGGCATATCCCTATTGAACTGGCAAATGTCATGCCGTACAGCATGCGTTGCCGAACTGGCTACCACTTGAGTGCTAGCAGGTCACAGCAGTGACATTGGCAGCATTTGTGTTGGATGTGTCCAGTTGTGCTGCTTGGCAACGTAGCTTGCTCTAGTGAACTGTATGGTATGTATTGTCTTTAGTGCCAGTGTTAGTAACACATGTGGTTTGGCTTTGAGCAGTTCATGGGCTGTGCGTAATCTGGCGTTGCTACAGCAGCTCAAAGGGCAGTACTGATGATGTACGGCTAATGCCATTGCTAGGATGGTCCGGTATTACCTGTGTGTGTGAAGATCCTACGCCACACAAATAGTGCGTACTATTATGCTGTAGTTATTGTGCAGGCTTGATGGCTGAGCAGTGCAGATTTGCTGGTACTCAGCAAGGAGCCTAGTTTGGCTTACTCCTCACCGTTCATGTACGCGTTGCTTTCATTATGTGCCTTATATCCTCAGCATTATTATGAGCTGTTTGGTTTGATTGTTGCAGCAGTGAGTACCTCGATACGTCAGGTTATTCAGTGATCCTTTGGCGATCCTGCGGCAGGTGAATCGTCGCGGCCCTTTGGGCATTTGCGCCGTCCATGCCTGATAGTGTGTGTGTGACAGCCTCGCTCTCGCAAGGCTGTTCAGATGCGTCTACGTTAGGTTCCATCCTATCACTGGCTTGGTTCTGTGTGGCATTCTGTGCTCTGCTCTGTGTTGTGTGTCGGCACTCAGCTGTTGCGTTAGCTCTACTGCTTCTCATTGGTCCTTCTTCCTGTGTAACTAATCACTGGCTCAGTCCATTCAGGTGTGCGGTCTCAGTACTTCCTTTCCTGCGCCTCAGTGCTTGGAGCAGTCGGCCTCAGTGCTCAGCTGTGTTCCTGCTTGCCTCAGTGCATGCTTTCTGGTCTCAGTGCCATAGATATTTCATGTCTCAGTACATAGCTCGATTGTCTCAGTGCAGTGCTCTCATTCTTGCCCAGTCAAGATGAGTCAGCTCGTTGGCATGTGATCGGCAGAGCCTGCAGACCAGCCAGTGGCGCAGTTTGGATGCCTTCAACCTAGTTATAGTATTAACGGTCCTCTTTACAAGCTGAGTTTGTGCTCCCAAAAGGAGGGTGACTTTCTCTGGCGTCCTTAGCCTTCGCGCCAACCCCTAGTCCACCTCGTCCCTCGCCCCCGTCCAAGTGTACCGCCAATATGTGGCAGTTGTACTGCTGGCTGTTTTAGTACTACTTTATGTTACCCTGTCTCCCTGCCGTGCTTAGTGTATGCTCCTCGGCAGTGGAGCCTATTGCGCATGACACAAAGACGTGTTGTTCTCAACAAAATGCAGTGCCAGCATTAGCATATAGCCCCAGCAAGGCTCACTTGTTGATGTGGCCAAATTCGGCACATGACCTTGGCGTCTCATCGTCGTGGTTGTTATCTTCCTCATTTGGGAGCGTAGGTTTCAAGTTGGCAAAGGCATATGGCACCAGAGCACTGACGCCAATGGCCTCCACCACCAGTACAGCAATGCTGTACCTGCACACAGCAGCATGTGCACAGTAGCGGATATTAGGTTCTTTTAAGTCCAAGTTAGGGCATGAAGGAAATCAATGGGTGCTGCGCTCTTGGGTGCGTACACATGCCAAATGTATGGTGTGCAGCATGGTATGCCCTGGCAGCTCTTCAACTTCCGCAGCTTTTGAGCACTCTTGTGTGTCAGCATGCACAGCTTGGTTGTTCAGTCAGGCATGACGTGCAGCACAAGACGGTTCTGGTAGCTCTGACAGAGGCGCATAAGTACAGAACTGTAGCTGCTGCTGGTGCAAGCATGGTGCACACACGCCGTGTGTCAAATGTCAGCACATGCATGCAACAGCTGCATGCAGCTGCTGCCTCATTGAACCCACCCGCGCTTAGTCCAGTCCGGGTGACCGTCTCTATTCTTCATGCCAGCAATGTCTCTGGATCGAATCACGAAGTAAGCCACCAGCGACATCATGTACAGCACGAAGGCAGCGGTTGCTGCTTTGGACCATCTGGCCTGCAGCAGCGGCATCGCGCAGCGTGGCTGGCAGGGCGCGTTCGCGTTTTGAGCTTCGTTTGAAGCTGCTCCTGTAGCTATCAACACCCACAGGAGCAGAGTTGATCGGTAAAAATGGCACTCGCTGGTGTATGGCACTCCTTCAGGTGGCTTATGCAGCCGTGGTCCTCAGCCTAATGGTTGTTCTTCCAGGGAAAAAAACAGATATATAGTCCCAAAGAGAACCCCCTGGTGAGAAGCGGGAAGGTCTGTCACCGGAAGGTGTTACAGCCAGCACCTCTTGCTGCAGTCCCTTGAGAATCCACCAGCAACGGCAGTTTACGTGCGTATTTATATCTATAATCAGAACTATGTCAAATAAGCGTGGCGGAGCGGTGTGACCTGTCCAAGCGCGCACAGGTTGCAGCGACTGCATGCATGCAGTGCGCACAAGCCTGCGAGGTGCAGGCTGAGAAAGAATTGACATCAAATCGATAGAGAGCTAGAGTACTTGGCCAGCAGCCGCTTCGGCACAGATCGTCGGGAAGCAGCAGCAGCAGCAGCACCTTCAAGGTGTCACAGTAACCCTGCCCAAGCTGCGCATGTTGCAGCACCACTGCATGATTTCGACGTGACGTGAACATCCGTGTAAGGTAATGGCAAAACGTAGTTACGTAGCTGCAGCATCACCATCACAAGCAGCAGTAACATCATGTGGCCCACACCTGACGGTCAGGCCTGCTATCTGCTGCATGACATTTGCAGCCCAGCAGCACTGGGCCCGGCCGGTGACAGTACTAGCCTAGTAGCACAGTGCCACCAATTTTCAATGCACAAGTTTCCCGGAACATTATACGCACATGGAGCAATGGTATTGTTACGTTGCAGCATTAGACAACCACACCATCTCAGATGCCGCAAGTCAGTGGCGGAGGGCACGACACAGCAACGGCAGCAGCAGCAGCAGCAACAGCAGGCGCAACAGCAGCAGCAGCAGCAGCAGGCACGTCAGCAGCAGCAGCAGCAGCGTGTAACTGCTGCTACAGCAGCAGGGACGCCGCTGCTGCACGAGAGCCAGAACGGCTTTCGTCCCAAGCGCAGCTGTGCTGACCACCAGAGAGTGCTCAGTGAGGTGTTGGGTGGGAGGAAAGCTGAGGGGAAGGATTCTTATGTGCTGTTTGTTGACACCTATAAGGCTTTCCCAACAGTGTGGCTTGATGGGCTCTTTCAAAAGCTGTGGGACAAGGGTGTGCGTGGAAAGATGTTCCGTGTACTCTACAACTTGTATCAGGGTGCGCGCCATGTCGTGTCTCACGAAGGTCATGTCACTGAGAGCTTCACATGTGACCTTGGTTTGCATGAGGGCGATGTTATTTCCCCCACACTGTACCTGTACTTCATTGATGATCTACAGCTGCATGAGGTGCATGCAAAGCACCCTGGAATCACCCTTATGGGCCCTTGTGACGAACCTGCTGGTCAGGTTGTGGCAGCCATGCAGGCTGATGACTTTGTTGCTGTGTGCGGATCTCTGGCTGAGGTTCAGGCTGTGGCTGCAACAGTTTATGAATACAGTTGTAAGTG
The DNA here is from genome assembly GCA_902809745.2 of Tetradesmus lagerheimii. Lineage (NCBI taxonomy): Eukaryota > Viridiplantae > Chlorophyta > Chlorophyceae > Sphaeropleales > Scenedesmaceae > Tetradesmus > Tetradesmus lagerheimii. Next base: position 59,630 of record CADDIJ020000799.1, read on the forward strand.
GCGGTTCAAGCTGAATAGCTTGAAGCCTGCTGTCATGCATGTCTCACCAGCTAGACAGCCCAGCCAGTTGGCTGATTCTGGCATCGTTTGGAATGGTGTGCCTGTGCCTGTTGTATCAGAGTACTGCTACCTTGGCCTGTGGTTCAACAATGCCTGCAACTGGAATACGCACTTTGAGAAGATGTTGGCAAAAGTGCATCGTGTGAAGGGTGGGCTCATGCCATTTTGGAAGAGCCGGCTCATCAGCGTGGAAGTAAAGCGTATCATTCTGCTTACATGCGTTCGCCCGATTGTTGAATATGGCAGCGAGGTCTGGTTTCCGTCAACCGCAAGGCAACTGCAACAGATTGACAAAGTGCAGACTGACATCATCAAGTGCTCAATGCGTTGTGGCAAGGAGCGCCCTTGCACTTCACTTGTTCTGGCTGAATGGGTGTGAAGCCATTGCACATGTGGCTTCATCAGAGGGCGATGGAGTATTACTTTAGGGTTCAGCGTATGCAGAACTGTCGGTTGCCACATCAGGTGTTTTCAGCTGAGTGGAAGCGCCCTAGTGGTGCTGTTGCGGTGACACCTTGGCATATGTATGTGCAGAGTTTGCTTTGCAAGTATGGTGTGGATGTTGAGGCGGCGGCTGATCGAGCTAATGCGTGCAAGAATCACATCAACCGTCAGGTCAGGAAGCTGCATGCAGACAGAATTGTTTGTGAATCACTGCAGCACTCTACTTTGAGCCGTTACATCACGCATGTGCACCCTACACATGCTGATACCATGCGTTTTAAAAGGGCTAGGCCCTTTTTGTGTTCTGGTGCGCCAACGCGTGGTATTGAGTTGCTGATGCGTGTTCGAAAGGGCTGTCTTTGCGTGCATGAGCGTACCAGTCGTTATGGTGGCAGCAGAGCTGATTCTAACACAGCATGTCCTGCTTGTGGTCAGGGTGTTGAGTCTTTGTCACATCTGATGTTTGATTGTCCCGCTACTTCTGCTCAGAGGGATACTATGCTTGATGAAATTCGGTCTGTTTTGCGTGATGTTGCTGGCGGCGCTGAAAAATTGCGCAATGTGTTGTCGTTGACTGATGCATCCACTAAGTTGTTGCGTTTTGTTTCTGATGATATTTGGGGTAGTAGGGGGGTGTGCCGAGTGATATCTAGGAGCATTGCTGAGTATCTTGTCCAAGCTTGGGATGTGCGTAATAATTGCAAACACAATGGAGCAGTGCTCCCTCTTTCTTCCGCTCCTGAGGGGCGCGGGGCCGATGGCGTTGATGCTATGGCTTAATGGGTAACATGATGATGATGATGATGATGATTACTTTTGTGTCAACCTTTATCAACACCGAAACCCCGACATGACACATCTTGCGTAATGCATGAGGGGATTCCTAGTTCACTGCAAGCAGGTGCCTGTAGCCATAAGTGCTACACCCTTACGCCTGCGTTGCATGCAATCAATGCAATACAAGTTCTTGCCCAGAGCGCTAGCAGCCTCAGATTGAAAAGGGCCTGCCCTTCTGGGATGAGGTCAGAGGCGATGCAGCTGCCACAGGGTTCGTCACCCTGTGCCGGCGCCTCAACCACCAACTTTGCCCAAATGATGTTGCATCAACACTTGGCTGCTCACACATACGACAATGCACCAATATGCCTATCCTGCCAGTAACAAGGCATACCAAACTGCTGCTTCACTTTGCGATTCACCAGCAGCTGCAGCAGCTCATGTGTATGGTTGCAGCATGTAGGACACCTGTCGGCTACCAGTCAACAAACCGCAGTGCAAAGTGCATGTTTCCCCAAGCAGTTGTTTCAGTGCTGCTGAAATGCACACAGTGCTTCAGCAACGCCGCTGACCAGGTGGTAAGGGTCAACATACACCAGTTGCATCACTGAACTCCTGCGATGGTGCCATAGTGCAGCTTCTAAGCAGCCTGACAGTAACGCATGCCTCTTCTGTCGTGCAGCTGCGCATAAAGAGATGCTGGGTCGGCACAGCTTCAGGTGCAACAGGTGCCTACACGTCACAATGCTGAGATAACCTTACACACCAGGCGCACACCCATTCAAATATACTCTGCGACCAACAACAAGAGTGTATAACAGAGTGCATCCTAAACACCTTGCTCACATGCACACCACGGTGGGTCACACGCCATATCTGTACAGATGTGCCTGCTCACAGAGGCAGGATAATGAGGTTGTTACGGCACTGCTGCGCTACAACAGCAGCAGCCCGTCTGAAAGCTAGTCAAGGCATGTCCAACAGTGCAACTGGAGTCATAGAACAGCGCATGACCCAGCATATTCATGGCTCAAGTGCAGCAAAGCTGCTGCATGTATGCGCAGCCTCAGGCAAGATGATGACCGTGGGTAAGATATAAGGTACTGCATCCCTCGCCTGTTTGGTGTGCATGTACAAAGAGCAATACACCAAGCAGATGCCACCACAAGCACAACATGAAGCGGCCGACATGCGGCACGGCAGTCCTACGCAACTTGACTATTTCAAGCTACACAGATTGGTTTGTCAACCGCACACCGAAGCTAGCACTTCAAGTGCTTCTCAAGGCTAGCACTTCAAGTGCTCTCAAGACCGCCATGCCATACCAGAGGTTGTTTCAATACCAAGCGGCAAAGTACCCAATCCCAGCCCAGAAACTGCCTCTGCACGAGGCTATAAGAACAACGCCAGCATCGCTGAATGTGTGTGGGAGCTGCGTTCCGGACCAAATTCTGCACAGCGGCAACCTCTGCTTGTCTGAGTCCCTTGCAGGCTAGGGTCATCTATGCTACACCTTGCACACCAAAATCCACACAACAGCTAGGCGAGGATCCAGACACAATTGCTGGCATACATTCTACATGTTGTTACTACATTAACATCTTCACCACCTCAGCAGCTGCCACGGTCGGCAACCAGCTGTGACATGTCCCGCACCAAGCACTGCCGTCTGTGTATCTGCACAAACGCCGCAGCTGCCACTGCAGCATACGCAGCTGCCAGTGCAATGCAGTAGACATGGATCCCAATCGAGCTGACGATAGCAGAACCAGCCAGAATAATACCTGCTGAAGCGACAAACAAGATGGCACTCATGCCAGCTGTAGCAGTAGATGCAGCATGCTGCTTGATCAGTGTGATGTAACCCAGCAGAGCAGGGAAAAACGACCCCATGGCCAAACCCAGCAGGAACAGCCCCACATATAACACCGCCAGATGCGCCTTGTAGTAAGCCCCAAGGCCGTAACACAGCAGCGCTGGTACTACCAGCATGGTTGCCAGATTGTTGTACGTTAGCCGCAGCATGGGGTCACCTCCTGCCTTGGCCGCCATGCGGTCAAATGTATGGCCGCCAACCACCGATGCGATCATAGCTGCAAGACCAGCAGGCAGATATGAGACGCCGATAGCCACCTGCGACAGCCCGTAAGGTGCGCGCGTGAGCACCCCAGGCAGCTCTACAGCACAGCTGTACGCAGACGCGAAGACCGTCAAACACACCAAGAAGTGCAGGATCACGTCACGTCTGAACACCACCGCCATAGCCACCCAAGGAGACCGGAACTTGGGAGGACTTGCTGCAATCTCATCAGCCTCTTTCAGAGCTGCTGCTGCTGCGGGGTCTTTTGCGCTTAGGCGTGCCAGCTGCTTGTACTGCATCGTCTCTGGCAGCGCGATTGCCACCATGGGTATGATGAGCGCTGAGAACAGCGCTAGCCCAATGAAGGTGGCTCTCCAACCGAAGTATTGGCTGATGACGCCGCCTAGCATAGGACCAATGACAGGGCCTACAAGCAGAGCAGCAACACCAGCGCACGTCAGATTTCATATCACACAGCACGCTGTATTGGCATGCAGCTGCAAGCTGCAACGCCCGTTCAGCTGGTTATGCTGTGCCGGAGGGAAGTTGCTGCCCCGCACAGCATGCTGCAGCTGCGGCGCATTTGCTGCAGCAGCTGCCTCCAAATCACCATCCTGGAACCAACTGTGCTGCTGACGTTGATCACGCCGGATTTGGTTCGTACCTACGAGTGTCGGGATTGCTTGGATGCCCAACGCCACACCGCGCTCAGCTGGGCACCACACATCTGACACCACGCCTGTGGCAGCAGTCCTGTACGCGCCCAGTGCAGCGCCTTGCAGCACTCGGAAGACCAGCAGCATGCCGATTGATCGCGCAAAGATGCAGCCCATGCTGTGCAGCAGAAAAGGACAGGCAGTGGTAGCAGGTGTGTGAGGTGTAGGGGGCAGCAGGTTTGCTTCTTGCAGGATTGTGCAAGTCTGGCTTGCTGCTGCATCACAAGGCAGTTGGCATATCCACCTTTATCGCACATGTGCAGTTCAGTGATTGCTCATGAGCCCTTGAGGAAAGCTGCAGGAGTGTACTGCCGTGCAGGAGTGTGGCGTGTACGCTTTCTGACCTGAAGGCAGTGTACATGAGCGTTGAGACGAGGTAGACAACCTTGCGCCCCCACACGTCGCTTGCAGGACCCCACAGCAGGCTGAAGAGGCCTAGCGCCAGGGAGTTTGTGGCCACCACTGCTGTAGCCATGACGCTGCTGGTGGCAAACTCCAGCTGTAGCGCCTGCAGTGACAGCAGCATACACGGCTTGAGGCTGAGTCAGCAGTCGATAGCCACGCAGCCGGCATTGAAGGAGTTTCGTGTTCAAGGTGGAAGCAGTTTGATGCAGATGAAAGCATGGCAGTACACGCATCCGTCACCAACCTACCATGTACCTGCGGCTGCGGTCTGCAAGCTGTCGCCACTATAAACGCGAACATGCACTCACATCCACAGCGGAGTATCCAGTCATTGCTCACCTTAAGACCTGGCAGAATGATGCAGTCATTGAACGGCGCCAGGCACTGCGCAATGCTGATAACGGCTAAGATAACCCCTCGCCGCCGTCTGCTGTACAAGCTGTACACGCTGCCGCCAGTTGCCGGCAGCTGCAGCTGGACATGGCCATCATAGCTGCTGGTATCTCTGCTGCACGTGCTGCCATCGATTGCCTTGACTGTGATCACACATGGGCCTGTGTCCTGCTGGTCACGCCGTGCTGCTGCTGCTGTGTCATCAGCGATACCAAGCACATCATCTTGAGCGCCCATAGACAGGTATTAAAGCTGCTGGATTGTTGTGAGAGCAGCCAGCGCTCTCCAGGGTCTGCGCCACGGACCAGGCGTTGGACCAGCACAGCAAGACGTGCCGTGCTTGTAGCACAGTGCGCTGGCTGCACAGCTATTGCGCTTCTGTTGGCATCAAGAGCTTTTATCGGCGAGTTGCGAGGGATCAGACGCGTTTGGTGCGGTAGCTTGTGACTCGGGCTGCGAACTGCTGCTATTCTGCAGGTTCAGCTGCACAGCTATGAGCGGTGTGGATTGTACGTTCTCTGGAAAATGGGTGCACTGTGGTCTACAGCAACTTGGTAGGCAGTGGATCCCGATGACTTCTCACAATCAACCTTACGATAGTAATCTCGAGGCAAATATGGGTAAAGAGGGCACAAAAGAAGAGGTTGCACCTAAGCATGTGTTCCAGTGGGGACGAACGGCTGCATCATCACACGAACGACAATGGTAAAGTTACTTTACGAGCTTCACTGGGTTACTCGTCGTCTAGGACCTCACCAGCACCGTTTGTTGAGATATCAATGTTTCAAACATCAGTACAAAGCTGTCGTCGATGGCCGTGACCACCAGTCTGCCGCAGTCTGCACCTCATCCTCTACGAGCCTGGCTGCCTGGCTGGCCTTCACTTCTTGGACGGTGACTGCAGCATATCTTTCAGCTCCTGCAGAACACGGCAGACAAACACATCTGCGACGTTGGTGTATATAATTAAGCAGGTGCATATTGTGCCAAGCGGCACGTACGCACAGAACAATCTGCGCAAAGCAGGGGATGTACAGACAGTGCGTGGCTTTGGGATTACGTTCGTTGATTGGCTGAGCACACCAACAAAACTTGCGAGCAACCCTAGATCATTCCCTAGCATAATTCTGAATCTACTCTCAAGAGTGTTCGTGAGCATGGGCAGCCGGCTGGCACTGCACATGTATGCGCTGCTGGGAACATCGGAACCTGAACACTGCCTGTCACTAACAGCTGCGCACTGCCTCATCAGCAACATCAATCAGAGCCGCCAAGCTCACAACACACCTTCATTGCTTCCATCACGTCCTTGTTGAACAAGTACTTGACGACCTTCCAGGGCTGCTGTGACACCTCCTGCAGCGCCTGCTGCACCTGCAGCCCACAACACAGCACAGCTCACCATGCGGGGACATTTACTGAATGATGGAACGGGATGTTCTGCTTTTGCTGGTTGCATACGCCTTTACAGCACTGATCAGATTCTCAACAGCGCACCTCCATTCTGAATGCTTGCTCATCATTGGCAGCCCTTCAAGTGCCAGCTGCTCACAGCACCACAAGCAAGCTGCCCAGCACTTGCGAAGAGAGCCTGTGGGTTCAGCAAGCTGCTGCAGTTAAGAACCCACCGCAAAGCTGCTGTACCCAAAGCAAAGATGCTGGCCCGTGCCGGCCTACCTTGGGGTCTTGGAACTTCTGCAGCAGCTCAGGCCGCTGCATGAGCCGCTGCATCATGTCCTGAGGGCTCATGCCAAGCTGGGCTTCAATTGCAGATGTATTGGGCAGCGGTGGCATGGCTGCTGCTGCTGGGTTGCTGCTGCTGCTGCTGCTAGCGCTGGCCTTGGTGGGCGGAGGCAGGCAGGGAGCATAGGTTGTGAGCGCATGAGAGACTGTACAAGACATCAGGAACCAAACATATTAGGGCTTTCAGCGGAGGAAACCAAAGTGGCAGCATATCTCAGGCTGTTCTGGGGCGCAGTGGTGGGCGCATCAAGCCATGAACATGCGTGCGCTGGGCAATGTGCTTCTCCCCCTGCACATGACAGCACATCTTTGCAGCTGAAGAGTTCACTGATTTGTGTGACAACCAATGTGTGCGCACCTGCTGCTGCTCCTGCTGCACCTGCTGGATGATATCTCCTGCCTCCATTGCCGCCTCCACCACCTCCTGGTCACCAGAGTACTTTTTCAGGGCATCAGGCCCGTTGCTGCAGCACCACACCCGCAGCACACACATTGAATGCGAGCGGCTCAGCACAAGAACATCGTGCACAAACTCTGGTTGTTATGCTGCCAGGGAGTGATGTTGCTGATTATCATTGCAGGCACGTTTGCTGCACCAAACGTCCAATGCACATCAGCAGTGCTGGCAACCGCCCACTGACGGCTGCCAGCATATGGCTGCGAGCAAGCCACACTGCCTGTCTCAGCTGCTGCCACACACCCACCACATCACATCACACGCACAGCAGCCTGGCGGTGAGGCCCTCACCTGGGCCATATCCATGAGGGCAGCAAGCACCCTTTCTGTGAGGTATGTGCAGACTGGCTAGCACTGCTCAACAACCGTTCGATTTGACTTGTCTGCTGCTTGCGACTACTATTACACATTGAGCAATGCGTTTCAAACTGTTCATCCATCATCAAGCTGTTGTCTCCAGCTGGCCGCACACCCACCACATCACATCACACCCAATGCGCAGCCGCCTCACGGTGAGGCCCTTACCTGGCCATGTCCATGAGGGCAGCAAGCACACGCGGGTTGGTCATGCGCTGCGACAGGCTGGGGCTGGCATGGAAGCGCTCCAGCAGCCGTGCTGCATCCAGCCCCCCCTGCTGCGCTGATGCAATGCCTGACGCCATCTTTGAAGGGTCCAAGCCGGTGAATATCTTGTCGAGACCCTGACGCAATAGCAACAAGAGCAGAGATGCAGCAGCAGCAGCATGAACAGCAGGAGCAGCAGTGCAGGCAGTGATGCGCAGCGCGTGTATGTTATGCGGGCGCGCTCGCCTAAAAGCATATCTGTCACCACGCGTGATTCATCCAATGGCTGCAGCTGCTGAGAGAAGTTGGGCAATGAGCTGCGCCACTGCTGCTGTTATGTCTGCATGCCCGTGACGGGTGCTCGGCACTGAAGTAGGCAACTTCGTTCATTCGGCTATGCCACAAGCACCAAGCGCTGGTGCTGAATTTCTGCACAAGGGCATGCATTTTGATGCTGCTGTTGCTGCCACACTTGGGTCGGATTGTGTGTCACTCACCGACTGCTGCGCGATGGACGCAATGCGTGCCCTCACTTCCTGGTTGGCCATCATGGCCCGCAGCACTTCAGGCCGCTGCATGTGTGGTGGCAGGCGCGACAGCAGCAGCTGCTGCATGGCGGGGTTCTGCATCATGACCTCCATCATGCTGTTCAGCTGATCTACTACTTGCTCGCTGCTGCCATTGCTGCTGCTGCTGCTGGTGGTGGGGCTGTTGGGGCTGTCGCTGCTGCTGCTGCTGTTGCCTGCAAGTCAACGCGGCAATGCGCATTGGCGTGCTACCAAGGATCATGTTTGCAGGCACCCCTTTGCTATTATTCTGCTGACGCTGAACATGAGTGAAAACTCAGATGCTGCCCTTGCAGCAACGACAGCATGCTGGGCTCAAGGCACAGCAGTACATAAACATACCTACTGCAGGTAGCAACACCTAGATCCACACACGACATGCTTGATGAGCAGTTACATATTTCTCCTCACCTGTGCTACTGCTGAAACATGCGCGGTGCCAGACAGGGTAGTGCCAGCTGTGCATTGCCTGCCATGCTGCTGCGGCGCCAGCAGGTGCTGCTGCAGCTGTCGGCCCACCACGCAGAGCAAACGGCGTGGTACCATTAGCTAGAGGGCATGCTGATCTTCTCAGCAGCTGAGAAACGAAGCGGACTCTTGTCATGGCAGCAGCAGCAGCAGCAGCAGCAGCAGAAGAGTCAGGCACCGGAACAAGGAGGAGGCCGTTCTCTATCGAATAGCTTCGCTGCCTGGCAGCTGAATTGTCAGTGTGGCAAGTAAAAGTGAAAGCTATCGTAGAACCTTCAGCCCGGTCATGTGAGCGCATAAAGCAGAAACCTACCTAGTGACAGCGTTCAAAGTCACCCTGCCCGGCACAGTGGCTCTTGCAGCGACCTGATTTTTTGCATTGGCACAGCTGGTGACGCTGCTACACTCAGCTGTGGTGACGTTGTCTGATTTGAGCATCAACACAGCCATTCCTTTGCCCTCGTCCTGCCGTTGACAGAGTCCGGATCACTATTCTTTTCAAACTGCGTTACGATGGCAGTAACGGGTTGTCGGTGACATGCACCGGCCCGGGAACACGCCAGCCACGGGAACGAAGGCATTCCTGTGAACATAAGGATGTCTGATCTAGACTACCCGCTCCTAGCAGCTTCCAGGAAACAGCGAGAGGAAGCCTGTGCTGTAAGGCTTGTCAGGTAAGGTTTGGCCTGTTGCTGCCGTCGCCACCTTTGTGCTGCTGCTGCTGTTGCTGCTGTGTTCAGAGTGTGTGTGTGTGTGTGTTCATAAAACACAACAGGCTGGCAGCAGTGTGGTGCTAGGCAGTCAATTCTGTGCCGTATTCTGTCAGGCAACTTATACTCAAGGAAGCTTGCATGCACTCTACCTTGACAGCTGCTGCTGAAGCAACGTGCAGCAGCCAGCGCTCAGCACTCTACGGTCACATTACTCAAATTACATAGCTCGCCAGCCTGGCTGCCTTCTTGGCAGCCGCGTGTGATCTGAGTGCTGTGTGTTGCTCTGTGCTGTTGCACTTGCCAAGTTGCTGCAGCCGGCTGTGGCACTCTGGCGTCGTCATCATCACGCTGGCCGCAATCGTCTGCAGCACCATTGCACTCTTCATCAAGCAGCTGCACGGCAGCGTCCCTGCAGTACAGATAACCCTGATCAGCAGCTGCCTGTCATGGCTGCTCACAACAGCATGGCTGCTGCTCGTTGGGGAGAACTGGCGTAGCCTGGTCCAACGGCAGGTACCGCTGCTGGTGCTGCGTGGTGCATTGGGTGCAGCCACATCCATTCTGTACTACCAGAGCATCCAGATGCTGCGCATGAATGAAGCTGTTACAATATTCTTCACAAACCCAGCAATGGCAGCGCTGCTTGACTACCTAATAAACAACAAGGCCATCAGGCTGGGGACGGTTGCAGGGATTGCACTCGCCATCAGTGGTGTGGTGCTTGTGGGCTGCCCCACTTGCCAGTTTGCTGAAGGCTTTGGCAGCATGAGTGCAGCACATTTGCTGGGGATCTGCTACGGCTTGGGCGGTGCTGCCGCCAATGCTGGCGGGTACATTGCAGTACATAAGATTGGTGCGGATGTGCCATTCGTGGTGCTGATGTGGTGGTGAGTAACTTGAAGCAGCGAAGGGCCTAGAGTAGCTTTGCTGCGCGATATGCAGGTCACCTTACCATGTGCATCATCGTGGCTCTTGATTAGGCAAGCTTGCTGGCATACACCTGTCCGCTCTGTGACACCTGTCCTTTTCAACCCTGCCTGATTGAACTAATGCAACTGACCATTACTTGTAACTGTGTTACATCTTCTGATATGCTCCCTGTGCAAATGTACAGAGCTCATTACCATGCCCTCTCGCTTGTAACAGCTTGCGAACGTGCTGCAGGTATCACGCACTGGTGACGGTGGGCTCCCTGCCCTGCATGCTGCTTGGGCTTCCCCTGTCTGAGGTGGTGCTGCCAAGCTGGGACCAGGCAGGCTGGATCGCTGCGGTGGCTGCAGCACATTTCCTGGGCCAGCTGCTGCTGAATAGGGGCTTCAACTTGGATGATGCTACGCATGGCTCGGCAGTATTCGCACAGCAGGTGAATGTCATGTAGTGGGGGCGTGTGCACCAGCAAGACATACAGCTGCGTGCAAAACCCCGACAGACATGTATGATGTTGCAAGCATTTATTCCCGCACACATTCTGTGCTATATGCTGTGGTTCTGCTGCCAGGCTGCTTGTTGCTGTTTGTACATCATGTCATGTCATCGGCTATGGCTCCGCCTGCAAAGCATACAAATGTAATCTGCGCATCCTGCCCTGCGTGACCTACATTGACCTCCCTGCCGGCTGCTGTGGTGCAGGTGCTGTGGAGCACGCTGTGGTCAGTGGCCATAATGCGCCACAACTTGCAGCTGTGTGCTGCCCTGGGCTCTGGCAGCATCCTCATCGGTGTCATCCTTGTCACACAGAGCAGCGGCATGGATGCAGAGGAGCAGCAACTAGAGGAGCAGCGAACACTGTCCACACTGGAGCAACGCTTGCTGAGCGGCAGGGTCAGTCCATTGGCGTCGTTGGTGCGTGGCGGGTCGCTGCCAAGCGATCTGTGGCTTGGGTACCGCAGCAGCAAGCATTCGATACAAGGCTTGTCGCCCACTGCTGTGGGCGTTGACAGCAGCATAGCAAGAACCTTCACCACAGAATGGTGATGTGTTGACAGTGGACGCCGCCTGACGGTCGTGACCGTCACATCAGGCTGATCAGTGTTGCTTGCTTGGTCCAATAGCGGCTGTAGTTGTTGGTAATTGATCCCATTTTACGAATGTGTCTGGTACCAAACGGCTCATGCAACCGTTCAAGTTGAACATCATATTCAACGGCGATGATCGCCATGTGGTAACATTGGACATGTCGATGTGTTTTGCTCTGGAGACAATTCCCTGCTAGTGACCAGCGCTGCTGGCAGGTGTCACTGACACTCACCGGCGATAGTGCAGCTGCACGTGGCGGAACAGCGGAACCGTTCCGCAGCCTGCGCCGGGCGCCGGGCGCTGTTCGGTGACCGTCCACCCACCACGACTGCCAGCAGGCTGCAGCTGCTCTGAGCGGTAAATCAAATTTAAGCTGGTGTCATACACTGCGACATCGACGGCTGAACCAGGCGCTGCCTGCTGTGGCTGTTACAACTCGTGGTGTCAAGCCCGTTCAATCAATGTTTGGCGCATGCATGGCAACAGCAGCACCCAACGCGGGCTGCCAGCTCAGTGAACTGCAGAACCACATCAACCGGCAAGCCCCTATAGGCGCCACTCCGCTCGAGTCAGCTCACGGCCAGTCACCGCCTCGGCACTATCTGGCAGCTGACAACCGCCACCAGCACTGCATACAACACACATGTGCTCAACCGGACGGTAAGCAACTGGCTGTCGGAGTCCATGCCACACATTCTTATCCTTCGCCTGCACTGACATCAACCTTGTCACGTCAGCTGTATTATCGAATACAATCTGCAACTCCTGCATCCACAGTAACATCTGCGCACCACAACGAGCCCATCTTGCACAACTCAGCCATGCTGCTGTGCACGCCCCACACTCAAGTTGACCTAACCTACTGCAGTTGCTGCGGCACAACCACCGTGCCTTGCGCGCTGCATGGTATGTGTACAGTGTGCGCTGCACAACTGCCCTGGCTGCCTCCTGCTCTCTGCTACTAAGCTAGCCGTTCCATGCACCCCACTGCACACGCCACCAGCAGCAGTACATGCTGAATCACAGCAGTCAGCAACGTCCTGCAGCTGCAGTGGCGGCACAACCGCCAATTGGCCCGCCTGTCATACTGCTTCATCCTGTCCTCTTCACCTTCTTTGATGCAAAGTTTGGCGTCTTAGGGTTGGTCAGCGGCTTAGCGGAGGGCTGCGCCATGTATGGGTGCTCAAAGCTGGGCATGGGGCGCGCCTGCAGAAGGGCAAGACCATAATGGGGCCTCAATCACAGCAACACGACTTGTGGTGCATGCCTTTCAACATATGCCGGCTGAATGCTACACACAACACAGTCACCTAAGAACATCAACAGTGGCATGCTACATGCCGTAGCATGTTTTACGCTTCCTTACACCGAGGCTAAGCAATTCAGAGGACACTCCTGTCTAGCTTGCTGCCACTCACCGAAAAGCGCAGCTTCTTGCGGTACTGCCTCACTGCCTCATCCTCCTGCTTCCGCTTGAGCTCAGCCTGCCGGCGGCGCTCCTCCTGCAATGCACAACAATACCAGTTGCAACGCGTGTTCATGCTAGTACGCGTGTCACTGCTGCAGTACAGAGCAGCTACACTTGCACGTCAAGGGCAGCAGCTACGGCAGTGGACTGCAGTGGGCTGCAGGAGCGGCAGAGCTGCTGGCGCGGGATTCTGTCAAGTGGCCCTAGACACAACGGCAAGACGCATACGGCAGCGTTGGGTCCTGCCCGCAGGCCATAGCAAGCACTATACATGCAAGATAATCTCCAGCGCCATGTTCTCACCTCCTGGTCGCGCATCTTCTCGCTGACGTGCTCGTCAAACTCGTGCCTGTCGACCGCCCTGTGCTCAGTGGCTAGGTCTGGGTCCACTGGCACTGTCAGCAGTGCGTCACTCTCGTGCACCACAAACGGCCCGCCAGTGTGCACCGGGCGGGCCTGCAGGCAGCATAGGCACAACCATGGCTATTTGGCAGGCAGTCTCCAGCAAGTATCGCAGAAGTGTGAGCTGTCCAGCATGCTTGCCAGTGACGTGAGGAGGCACAGGTGTATGCAGCATAAAGTATGCTACCAGTGATGCCTGCACCCCTGCACCATGCATGATCTCGCCAGCAACCGCACACGTAGTACAGCAGATGCATGCACACCTTGAACTCTGCAGCGCGGCGCGCTGCCTCCTCCTCCTCCTCCAGCTGCCTGCGCCGCTTCTCCTCAAACTCCTCGTGGCGAGACTGCAGTCGCAGCAGCAGAGGTTCACACAATTGTTGACGCGCTGGCACATGGCAATTTAGCCCCCAACTGACACAGACAATTATATGTGTAGAAAGACACTGAGCCAGCAGGAACGCTCAGCTTTACATGTCACTTGTGCTGCTGCACAGTTTCAGCTGCATCGCCCAGGCACCATCACCTCCAGCTGCCACTCACCAGGCTCTTGAGCTCAAACGGATCAGGCAGTGTGAGCGGCTTCGTGTCAGGCTTGGGTGGCACAGCAGGCACGTCAATCGTCACAGGCAGCGGCCGCGCGGTCACGCGCCGCAGCCGCTTTGCGCGCGCCTCCTCTGCTGCCATGCGAGCTGCCAGCTCATCCTGGTAGTGCGCACCACGCGCCTCCGTCTGCAGCCTGAAGGGCTGCGGCTGCGTGAGGCCGCCAGACTGCCTGCCTGCAGAGCCGGGCCTGCCACCAGAGCCGGGCCTGCCTGCTGAGCCGGGGCGCCTGCTGGCAGGGCAAGGCAGTAATAAGGCAAATGCGTAAGGCCACAGCACTTGCAGCGCATTCAAGATGTGTAATGAATACGCAACTCTGGTTTTCTGCGAGCTGGCATGCATGAGGCAGGTGCAAAATCCACAGGTTGAAACGAATGCTGTGCACGATGTAGCGCTGGCAGTCCACGATTGTACATAAACCTTGAGCACAAGGCGCAGCTGCAGCAACTCACTCCTTGGCCTGGCTCTGTGAGCGCTGCTGCTGCTTGTTGTCCTCAGGGTTGCCCTGCACAGCATCCCAAATACAAGAGGGTAAGGCACATTCCTTGCAGGCACTTGCTGTTGAAGCGCTGCGCTGAGCCTTGCATGCATGCAGCCTGTGGCGCTAGAATTCATGTTGTGTTGTGCAGCAGCATAGTTGTGCTTGCGAGCAGCATGCTTGGTGGACACATGCTGGTGATGTGTACAGCAGCGGCAAGCCTCACCGTGTGTGAGCGCAGCTTGGTGCGCAGCAGTGGTGACTTGGGCACTGTGGTCTCATGCTTCTCCTTGTGTGGCTTGAAGGTCTGAACGAAGCATGCAGCAGCTTATTTTCAGCATGAGCCGTGATGCAGAGTGCATTGTCATGTTCAGACAGGCAAGCAAATCACTCTATTCGCGCTAGGGCATACATAATGACCCCAACACGCTTCAGATGCCCCTACATGCTGCTATGCATGGTGACATGTTAGATGCCTACCACCAAAGTCGTGCACGCAACGCAAGGTGAAAAGCTGATGATGCTACTGCCAAACGCTGCTTACTGGGCCATCCAAGATGCTCTTCTTCAGTGGCTGCGCCTTGAACCCGCCCGCTGCTGCTGCTGCCTGCTCCATGCTGGGATGGTCATGTGACTTGCGCACGCGCGCACGGCTGTCTGAGCGCAGTGCGAAGGGGCGCGGCTCTGTGAGCGCTGGCTTGTGCACCTTGGGCACGCCCAGCTGGCCTGAGCTGGTCAGCACGCGCACACTGCAGAGTTAACAGGGAGCAGACACAGAGTTCAGCAACCTATGATGTCTGATGGCATACTGGCACCACCGTACAAACATATCATTTGCTGTGATTTTGCTCTTGTTCTGACAGCTGTTGATGGGTGCAGCTTGCAGCACCAATCATAGCAGCAAAACCACCACCACAGAACCAGAGCATGCTATGCAAACCATGCATCCCTGCTGAGAGATGGCAATGCTAGCGCAACGGGCATGCTCACTCCAGCGGCTTGGCGTGGAACTGCTCCTTGCGCTGGCGCTCCACCTCCTCCTGCTCCAGCTCAGCCTGGCTCTTGCAGGTGGGCGCACGCGCACGCCTGCTGGTCATCAGCTGCGGCGACTGCAGCACCACCAGCAGGGCAACACCGTGACAGCTTAGAAAATGCAGTTGACCTGGTACAGCTTTTGATGTGGATCCACAAGCCTCAGCAGCGGCAGCAGTATGGAAGCAAGCAAACCCCATAGGCCTACGCTGCTGCATCTGTTGCTTCTCACCTCTGCCCTGGTGATGGCTGCGTGCTGCTGCTTGCTGGCTGCTGGCTTGGTTGGCTTGGTCTTGAAGCGCACTGGTGTCTTGGCCTGGAACTCGCGCACCTTCTCAGCAAGGCTCTTGAACGGGCTCTTGCCAACCTGGTGCGTACACATAGGATGATAGCATGCATTTGTGCGGTTGTTAGTTGACGGCAGCATTCAGCAAAGCAGAGGTGACGCAGAGGTGCCCGCGTTCAGGTGCATGCAGCAATGCATGACATGGCATACTACATGAGTTGGCGTAGCTGTGCCTGCCTGAAATAGCACCGCAGCTGTCAAGCTGGCAGCTGCTCCGTGCCTTGATTTGCGAAGGCAACCAAGCTGTACAGCACACCCCACCTGCTCCTGAGCAGCTGCTCCTGCTGCTGCCCTGTTTGCCAGCCGCTTGTCTGTCTCCAGCTCGATGTCATCAGGCAGCGTCAGCGGCTTGGTGGAGCGCACAGGCTTGGTCACCCTGGGCTGCAGCACCGCATGCAGCTTCTGCACCGACAGCGGCTGCGTGCGTGAGGTCGTGGCCTTGGGCTGCACAGCAGCAACAGCAGCGATGGGGTTAAGCAGTGGCGCAGTGATACAAAGCGTGGGAGAGGAGTTGACATTGTGTTGTACCGTATAGACAGCTCAACCACATCCAGCTCAGCTGCTCAGGCAGCATGCAGCTGCGCTGTTTGTCTGCTTAGCTAGCATAATGGCACTGGTGTTATTGCTTGCTCACCTTGTGTGCCGTGACGCACTTCCTGGTCCCCGTGACGCGCATCCTGGTCATGGGCGGACTGCAGAGCAGCAGCAACACATGCGAATGTCAATGTCACTTGCAAGTGCGGACATCTCGACTTCGGCATCACATGAAACTGCATGGCTATGGGTCCTTGGGGAAATGTCTGACTGCTGCACTAATTCCTGCTGATGGTAGGCGGTGGCTGACGCGGGAATCCTGCCTCGTTTGGTTGATTCATAACACATGTGCATAAGCTAATGACCCTGCTGCACATCAACCTAGCGGCCCTGTCCGCTGCCACCAGCCAGTGTGTGGTGACAGTCATTTAGCATTTGAGTTTGCTATACAGATGCCGCACCTTCCACCACCGCTGCGCGCCTTGCCCTCGAGCACTGGTGAGCACAGGTGGATGCCCAGCCGCGACATGCTGCGTGTCACAGGCGGCTCTGTGCGTGAGCCGTCCTTGGTGCTGCAGATGCGGCGTGCTCCAACACCCAAACTCTTGCATGTTCCCACACCCAGGCTCTTGCGCATTTGCGGGGCTGCTGCTGCTGCTGCGTGGGCCGCATTTCCACCGGACACTTCTGCTGGTGGTGCTGAGGTGCCAGCTGCTGCAGCTGATGCTGCTGGAGCGCTGCGTCCTGCTGCTGCAGATGCACCTGCTGTTGCTGCTGCTGCTCCTGCAATACACCAGCAATAAAGGTTTGAGGTAAATGCAATAAAACCCCGAATTCAACCCAAAGCATGCTCTGTTGTTTGCATGCAAGCAGTAATGACAGTGGTTGGGGGCGCATACTGAACCTCACCTGCTGCAGCATTTGGCTTGCTGCTTTGTCCAGCAGCCAGAGATGCTTTATGCCCAGCAGCTTGGCCCCAATTTGTGACTATGTTGCTCTTCTTTTTTCCCTCTGGCTCTGCTGCTGCCTGCTCTGCTGCTCCTGCTGCCTGCTGCTGTTCCTGCAGTGCACAGTACACAAAATTGCCAGGATACTCATGTGCTGCACTTTGAAGGCAGGGACCATGCAGGGCATTACATTCAGGTGCTGGGACAGTCACGCAGTGCGACGGCTGAAGCATGCAGTCAAGTGCAGCGCAGCCCTGCATGGTGGTTTCCTTGCACTCACCTGCTGTATTGGCTTGAGCGGCTCTCTGTTGCCTACTGTGCCTGCGTACGCCAAACGGATGTGAGTGATGATCTGCAACCACATACAAGCAATCATCACCTGCAAGTGCCAGGTACTACTCACCTTTCTCTGGTTTGTTCCCTGGCCCGTCTGGTGCGGAATCAAACCACTTGTCGCATGGTGTGCCGCCACCATCCATAGCGTCAAAGTCATAGTACCTAGGGGCGTCAAATTCGAACCTTTCGTCGTAGTCTGCCACCTGGTCCACCTTCATTGCACCTGCTGCACAGCAGCAGCATCGTCCAGCAGCAACATGACTCGACCATGGAGCTTCAGCAGTGCCACGGCGTGCTGTCCCCGAACCAGCATGCAGGCACTTTAATCTTTGCTCACCTACTCTGCAAGCTCCGCACCGACCACAGCTAGCTAAGAATGCCCTGTTTCAGCCAAACGAGTACCATGTGCACCGTTGGCAAGCGCGTCCGGCCTCAAGCTGCATTGAGCAGCTACAACATTTTTAAAGCCTTTCTCTTTCAGCACTTCGCTAGTCTGCTGACCTCGTTATGAACAGCAATGCCTCGCAGCAAACAACGGGCAGGCACAAAAACAGCAGAGTCGTCGGAGCTAGTATTCATCGCTTAAACATATTCGCCGTTCACCTTTGCTTGCTTCGTGATGTGCGGAGGCAAAGGGATCATCATAGGTTTGAATCATGTCAGCTGGGTTTTGGGTTGACTCCAGTGCACTTGACCATATGCTCAGCACTGCAAGCGCAGTGCTGCAACTCCACGCAAATACAAGAGTCCCAATGGTTCAAACCGATGGCTGCTATTGTCGTTGTAATCGCAGTGCTCCTGTTGTGCGCCCAGCCGACCCTCAGCTGCATGCTGCTGCATGTCGTGTTGTCATGGCGTCGCCCTGCTTCACTCAGCTCTCAGCCAGCGATAACAAGCTTGTCTGTTGGTTTCTGTCCAATGACACTCATATCTCTTGACCTGTGATGATACACCAAGAGCTGCTTGCAAACCGCGTGGCCAGCCCGCGCCTATCAGGCAGCCTGAGGATTTGCTGCAAGACTGTGCATGCACAGCTCCTGCCAGGACAAGCCGGATGCTTGTTTGCCATCTGCAGGAGCGTATCTGAATTGCGGTCAGTCCATGCAAGTGAGTACTTTCCGCGTACCTGGCATGCATGCTCACATCACACTGTGAATCTGTGACAGGGTGCACCTGGTGTAGCCTGTTGAAATGTAGCTGCACCCTAGCAAGAAACATACAGTGACACCCTACCCCTGCATGCAAGGCTGGCCTGACCCAGTGCAATGCGCCTGTGATAGCCAATGTTTAGCGGCAGCACTCGAGCAGAAAAGCAAGCAGAGACACCCTACCCCTGCATGCAAGGCTGCGCATGCATGCAACGCTGGCGTGACCCCACTGTACTGCGCCGTTGGCTGTCAGCCAGCGGCTACACATGCAGGGTCAGGACAGCCTTGCATGCAGGGGTGGGGTGTCTGTGCTTGCTCCCTGCTAGATTGCTGCTGCTTTCACATGCTATTATTTGCGGGCACTTCTTGCTGGGTGAGGGTGGATAGGTTTCTCGCTGCCATGGTCAGACAGACTGGCTCCAACTGGTCAGCACCACGCACAGCAACGCTTGCTTTTTGTAATTTTGGAGATGTCAAAATGTGTGCGTGCGTAGCTCTCTACCTGATGTTTTGTGGACGCAGCAGGATTTGGTGCCCCCGAAGCTCTTGGATCTGGACAGCTATGCCATAGCTTCAGATGATCTGCATGGTCAGCAGCAATACCAGCGGCACAGTACAGTGGGTCAGGACATCGTTGCATGCATGTGCAGCCTTGCATGCACGGGTCGAGTGTCTCTGTTGCCTTACCGCCAGAGAGCTGTTGCTTTTTACAGCAACGTTGACAGAGCCTGGATGGCCTGCGTTAGGAGGTGGACATGGATGCTGTATAAAGGATTGCAGGACGCCAGATTGAAAATCATGCAGCAAAATGCAGCACTCACATGTCTAAATGGGGCCCCCGCCACCATGGCTGAACATGCTGGAATCTCAGGCTTCTGCTTCTTCTTGCTAGTTGTTGCTAGTATTACCTGCACGCAAACAAAACCTGGTCAGTACTGCTCTCGGCCATGACAGCGGGGAGCAAGCACTGACAGCCTTCGATGGCGTTGATGCTATGGCTTAATGGGTAACATGATGATGATGATGACAGCCTTCGATGCTTTTGTAGCCTGCTTGTGTGGTAGCCCGCCCAAACACCTTCAAACGGTGTCAGTGACACCTGCTTGCAGGTAGCCGCCTTGGATGTAGTCCATTGTTCTCGCAAAAATGCTGCTTGACTGGCTGGGGTGCGCTTCAGCAGTACCGGTCAACGTCTTTGGCGTTGCTGCTATGGCTTGAATAAATGACAAGATCACTTCTGGCAGCAGCTGCGAGATGACCGCACAACAAGCCGCTTCAACAGGCATTGCCCCGCTGCCATCTCTTTCACCATCATCATCATCGGTCCGGCGGGACGTTAAACACGTGGCGCAGTGGTGATGACGGACGAACAGTGGCCGAAAGGTTGCAGGTTCGATTCTGAGCCTAAGCAGTATGTCTCTGGACTCAGGGATACAGTCGGCGAAAGCCGAAGGAAGGATGCTGCTAATGTCCTCGCGACTCTCCGCAGGACTCCGTCGATTGCTGGCTATATACACACCGGCCCTGCTAGGTATGCAGTCCACCGTATGGGGTGATTCCCACATGCTGCCTAGGAAGGGGTGTAAGGGTCTGGGTGGTCTACCTTACACCGAAAATAGAGAGAATAATCAGTCTGCTTTCCGCCTCCCCAGTGGGTGAGGCGCGGTTGCCGATGCCGAAAGGTATGGCTTACAAGGATTGATTATTATCATACATCATCATCATCATCATCATCATCATCATCATCATCATCATCATCATCATCATCATCATCATCATCATCATCATCATCATCATCATCATCATCATCATCATCATCCATCATCATCATCATCATCATCATCATCATCATCATCATCATCATCATCATCATCATCATCATCATCATCATCATCATCATCATCATCATCATCAAATGACTAGATCAAGCCATAGCATCAACGCCATCGGCCCCGCTGCCATCTCTTAGATGGTATAGGCAACAAGATACTGATGACGAGCCTCAATCCGTCTTATGGTGTGGAGCTTTCAGATTGATGATCCTCAGTTTGTCTCATGGTGTGGACCAAGCCTTGGTCTCAGTAGGGCGGACCCCACTGGCAATGGTTGGCAACCATGTCAAGTGGCTCAGCCAAGCTCAAGTGGCGGCCAGCAATCGTCATCATTTTCCGAGGATGCCCTTTAATGCCTTCCATGTCTGCTGCAGTGGGTACTTGATTGGGTCGCGCCATTTTAATGGTAGCATTTGTTTTCCCTTTTTAAAGTTTACCGCGTACTCCACGTGGACGTGCAAGTCAGACGCTGTCCAAAATGCTTGGGCTTTGCAGCCACAGATCAAGTGCAAAACGGCAATGCTACTGGGAAGGAAAATCACCCAAGTCTCTGCTGGCTTTCCTGCTTAGAGTGCTGCTGCTGTGCGCCCAATACTGTGTGCCACAGTCCAGTACCAAAACACTCCTGACATGACAGTCCTGAGTTCTCTGATTTGCTGCTGTGCACACCTGTGTGCACTCTAAAGAGCTGAAACAAAGCCTATCATAATTTGGTACCAGGAAAAGCGCAAGGCAGCAGCAATGTACGTGCTGGCTGGTACACGCTCGCCCACCACCGGCCACCACAGGCTGGGCCCACCGCACCACACAGCTGCTGCTGCCATCGCACTGGCTGCGTCATGGGGTTGGCTAGCCCTGCTCGATATCAAAGAAAACAACAAAAAAAACAACAATGAAAGCTGGATACCTATGAACACCTATGTATTCACCGGGCGTATCAAGCAGTAAATCCTCCGTTGAAGGCTCCTGTCTACGCGCATGTTGCACGTATAATGTTTAAAGAACATATTAACCAGACAGCATTTTGTTGAACCAAAAGGGGGCTGTATGTGCAAACCCTGGCCCCTGCAGAACCGCAGCTGTGTTGTGCGGTGATTTTCAGCCTGCCTGCTTTTCACGGCCTCTTACTTGGCCAGTGGGACAGCCAGGCTCTGTCTCTGCCTTAACGACATTGCAGCATTCGCTCACAATGGCTCTGCTGTCTCGACGCCACCTGCTGTGTGGTGCCCGCACCACGAGCACGCCTGTGCTGCGCAGCAGCGTGCCAAACAGGCGTCACATTGGCCGCGTGGCAGCTATCGAGGAGCAGGAGACAACCTATCAGCCTGAGCTGAGCAATGCAGCCGTCAGTTCACCAGAGCCAGATGTGGCGGAGAAGAACTATAAGATTGAGGAGCTAGACGCAGCGCAGGAAGAGCTGCTGTCCTGGATGCTTTTCTGGGATGGTGCAGCTCAGGAAAAGGACCTGGACGAGATGCAGGACTATGAGGAGCTCGCTGACCAGGCACAGTTCGACGAGGCCTTCGAGCTGGAGGTGGAGGACATGCTGGAGGCCGCCAGCGAGACCAACCTGCGTCCAGGACAGAAGGTTACTGGCACTGTCTACGAGGTTGATGAGGACGGCGCCTATGTGGAGATCGGCGCAAAGTCCGCAGGTTTCGTGCCACTGTCAGAGTGCTCTCTGGCACGCCTCAAGTCGGTGAGCAGCCCTCTGCAACGTATATGGGCTTGAATTTTCACTAACAAAGCAGTTTCAGCAGCTTGCAACGCCGCGTACCCTACAAACTGGGCAGCAAACAGCCTCTACTGTTGCAGGAACAGTAACAGCAGCGTCGTGGACCTGTATGTAACCTCTGCTGCCTGCTTTTGTGCTCTTGCAGCCTCTGGAGGTTCTGAGGCCCGGCATGGTGCGTGAGTTCATCGTTGCAGAGGAGGAGGATGAGTACGGAGAGATCATCCTGAGCCTGGCAGCCATTGAGGTGCGAACAGTAGCTGATGACGCAGCAGCAGCAATGTAGGAACAGCAGCGCAGGAACACGGCGTTCGCACATCGCTCTTCAGCTGAGCTGCTTGGTGCCTATAGCTCCGCTTGCATCAGTGATTAACAGCGGCCGCTTACGGGCTGCTGCTGGGGGCGCGGGCTGCATGTGAAAGCAGTGATGCGGTCAGATGCCAGTTTCGCATTGCGCAAGCAGTACCGCATAGCTGCTGCTGTTGCACTGCATTCGTCACGACACGTGTCGGTCTGCTGCTTGCATCTCCCTTTCTTTCTGGTTGTTCGCTGACACGTCGCCTCATGCTCTGTCTCGATGCTGCTGCGTGTCTGCTGCTGCTGCAGGCCGCGACCTTCTGGCACAGGATTAGGCAAATGCAGCAGGACGACGTGCCAGTGTACGTGACAGTCACAGCAGCAACACGCGGCGGCCTGCTGGTGCAGTACAACCACCTGGAGGGCTTCATCCCAATCAGCCACTTGGGGCAGGTGCGCGCCAGGAGCTCAGAATGCTTTGACATTTTTGAATAGTCTGCCTGCGGAGACGCTCAATGCATGTACAGCAGTAGGAGCGCAGTGTGCAGGATCGCGCACTGCTGTGCAGCAGAGTACAGCAAGCAGCCTGGGCCTTTGGTTGCTCTGTTATTTGTGCTGATGAGGCCTTCGGTTGTGCGGCAGGAGCACGCTGATGTTTTGGGTGTGCTGCCAAGTTCATGGCTGTGTGGCGCGTGTGGTGTACACTGCTCAGACATTGGTCTGCATCATGTTCAGAGTTTATCCATTAGCCTGTGCACACAGCCCTGGCGTCATTTGCAGCCTTTCTCTACTATGTGTTGACATGCTTCCCGCATGCAACGCAGCAGCCAGCATGCCATCATCCGTGGATGTGCAGGATTTGCTGGCTGTACCAGCAGTCCTGACACTAGTGTACACACTGCTGCATTGTATATGGATAGGCTTACCAGAAGTGATTGAGCAGTGCTGGCATCTTCAAGTGCTGGCACGGCTGCATCACTTCTTCCCAAGCCTGAATCGCAGAGAACCATGGCATGGCATGCACCCTTTCAAGGCTGAATGTGCCTTTCACCCAACACATTCCTCACCCTGGTTTTGTTCCTGCTGTGCGTGCTGCTGCCTGTCCTGTCGCGGGGTGCTGCAGACGCTGAGCAGTGAGAACATGGAGGACTATGTGGGCTATGAGCTGCCAGCCAAGTTCCTGGAGGTGGATGAGGTGAGCGCAGCGTTGCACTTTGGAGGGTGGCAAACAGAGATGTGCATGCAGACGAGTAGACGGCACAGGATGTGCTGACAGAGGCAGCTCAGAGAGCGGCAGGCAGTTCACCGGCGGCCACACAGGCAGGCGTTGGAAGGTCAAGGGTGTGTCTGTGTGGCCAGCTGCTCATATCGTATCATGCCTCCTTGTCACCAAATGCACCTATTACGACTCACGCTGGTTGCACAGCTAGCATTCAAAGCTGTGTGCTTAGCCTGTGCTGCGCTGAGTCACAAATGTGCAGCCGTGCGCAACAGCACGCTGGTCAGACTGGTGCGTCTCATGACTGCATACATGCAGATCTGCTCGTGCTGACGCCTGCTTGCCGCTTGCTGTTCTGCGCCCTCAGGACGAGGAGCGCCTGGTGTTCAGCCACCGCCGCGCCAGCTCTGACGCCGACATGCAGAACTTCCGCGTTGGTGACGTGGTGACGGGTGTGGTGACCAGCGTCAAGGTCTACGGAGCATTCCTGGACATTGGTGGCGCCATGGGCCTGCTGCACATCAGCCAGATCACACACGAGCGCCTCACAACAGTGGAGCAGGTCCTGCAGGTGAGGCCAGCGATGTGGCGGAGTGTGGGGAGCGCTGCTGACTGTGGAGGCGTGCATGGTTCTTAGGCTGCGATAGTGCAAGGGCAGGCGTACATGCACTTGGTGCGCATGAGGTTCTGATGATTTTGCATGGGGCACTGCAGGTGCTATCGGTTCGCAGCGCTGTGCCAGGTATTGCCGGTCCTTTGTGGGCTCGGTTCACGCCACCTTGTTTCATCTTTCTGGGTGACAGCACAACTTGTTTGCTGCACTCGTGGCTTCTGCGCATGCCTGCTATAGCTTGCCACATAGACTTCATGTGGTGCTGGTTGTCGTGCCTTGTTGCGCCCTGTCCGCCTCTGCCTTGCCTTTTCATCTGCACTCCAACACTTTTGCTTGGGGATCAGCCCCACTCTGGTTGCACCGAGTTCCACCCCCGTACCTGATGTTGACTCTCTTTCCATCACCGTATCGCTGCTGCTGCACCCGCAGGTTGGCGACAAGCTGAAGGTGATGATCCTGTCCATGGACATGGACAAGGGCCGCGTCACACTCAGCACAAAGAAGCTGGAGAAGGAGCCAGGAGACATGCTGCGCGACCCCCAGCTCGTGTTTGAGGGCGCAGAGGCAATGGCAGAGTCGTTCCGCAACCGCATCGCCAACCAAGACCAGGGCGGCTACGTCAGTGACGATGCAGACCTGGCGGCAGCAGAGCAGGGCATCGTAACAAACCCCGCAGCAGGCCAGCCCAACGACCCAGCAGCGCAGCAGCAGTTTGCATTTGATGTCCAGCCATGACCGCCCAACTGACAGCGGCTGGAAGCCTGCCGGCGGGTTGTGCCGTGTGCAGCTGCTGCAGCAGCAGCGGTTGCGGCGGCGCCGGCGGCAGCGACAGCCGAAGCAGCAGCAGCAGCTATTGTTAGGTCGGCAGAGCGTCAGATGCAGATGCAGCACCAGCAGCTGGTGGGGGTGCGCAGCGATGTGCAACTTGTGCAGCAGCTACCGTTGCATTGCTTAACGCACTCTGCCGCAGCGTGGGGCATTGTTTGTTTTCCTACGTGTGTGTGTGTGCAGCGGGCGAGCGGGACGTTTGGAGTGGCGGTTGGGAGGGTCAGTCTTAGGGCGGTTGGTTGGGCAGGGGATTCGGGGCATTGTGCTAGTCGAGTCTTTTCCTTGGAGGCGACATGGTGTTTCACAGCAACATATCGGCAGGCCGGAGATGCAGTGTGGTGCGTAGCAGGGCTGGGCTATTGTGTGTAGCCGATCAGGTGCAATGAGTGGCCAGCTAGCTGCCTGTTCCTGCATTGGTGTACATGCTGTGGTGCAGCTTCTTGTCTTGAGCTGGTCTGTGCGCGTCCCCGCATTGGTGACGCGTTTTTGTCACAGTTTTGCAGCTGGTTGCCGCGGCAGGCCCGTACAGTCATTCAGCAATGCTGCAACTTTGTCAGAGATGCCAGGGCAACATGAAATGTCATGATACAGCGGTACTGCCCAGCTTGGTTGTGCCTGCAAGTGTACTACAGCTCTGCCTCAGCTGAAGAGTTGTGCACAGCATGTATGGTTCTGCCGAGAGTACGTGTGTAGTGGCATAGCTTGATCGTCATGCAGCTTGAATGTCGTACTGCAGGGGTCACACCTCTGTCTGTGTGCCTGCCGATGGAGTAACAGTGTGAGGCAAGGTTTGCACAGATGCGGCAGCGCAATGGTTTTGTGCATATCTGCGCAGCACCAGCAGTGCTTTCTTGAGCGCTTGCAGAGCTGGCACTTATTACAGCACGCTGGCGACCTGCATGAGTACCAGCTGCCAAGCTGTTGCGGAAGCATTTATTTGTTCAAATAGCAGCGCTGCCTTGCGCTTGACCCTAGTCAGCAAGGTAGCTGCAGCTGGAGCTGCAACAAACTGCTCGCTGCTTTGGCTTATCATGATGACTGCTGGCAAAGAAGTTGTAAGCACTGGTGTATTGACATAACCGGTTTCCAAGCAGATGGCTGTCAGCTTCCTCCAGAGTAATCACACATCAATGTTTCAAGACTGCTGTTTTGGGGGGTGGAGGGTGCATGCTGCTATTTACTTTCTGGACAGCATGCAGCATGCCAGCAGAGCATGTCGTGCAACGTTATCAACTTGGTGCCGGGTCGCTGGCAATCATTGCAGCCGGGCTGCAGAACACGTGCGTCACACGTCACCGCAGACCCCCAAGGTAAGTTGGGGTGCAGCCAGTGACAACATGGTCCAACGAAATGCTACTACGCCTCAGAACGCGTAACGCATAAATATTCATCGTTGAATCTGCACGTGTACTGTCTGTTGCGGCAGCGAGGCGATGAATCGACGTCTCACTGCGAACACGAGATGCAGGCCAGCAGTCGCTCGCTACTGTCTCGTTCATGCCCCAACAGTTTCAGAAAAGCTACAGTAGCTCGTGGTCGCAGTTCAACGGTCATACGCTGCCAGCACCCTCACAGCATCTCGGCAGACAGCACTGGGGCACCCAGTACCACCAAGAAGAAGACGATTCGTGTGCACTACCACAGGAGGGACCTGAACTACGCCGTGAGATACTTCTGGACGCGCCACCAGCGCTGATCAGTGCACTGTACATGCGCTGGTAGCACCTGCTGTAGCTGCTGTTGCTGCTCAACATCGGCAGAGCGGAGTGATGATGCTACCTACCTTCCAGCGCAGCAGCATTCGTGCCACCAGCATGTTTCAACATCCAACAATTTTATGCGTCAGTTTGCACCTGTCTTTGGCTCCGCATCTTGCACATCCTTGTGCAACAGGGTCCTGCAGACTTGGCAGTGCACCTCTGCAGATGATCGCACTGATCGCTGCATGTTCTGTGTGGGCACATGTTGCGCAGGGCTGGGGTTTGCACATCTGGGGTGATGTAGAGCAGCCTACACCCTGGAGCAGCGCAAAGCAGCCGACTGGCTCAGGCCCCGAGGGCCCATTCTGGGACGTGGTGCTGCAGACGTCAGCAAAGCATGTGGGCCTGCTGATCCACAAGGGAGAAGAAAAGGCAGCAGGTGCGCCATTTCATCATGATGCAGCGTGCTGCAGTTGCCCCTCGCAGCAGCAGGGTGGAATTCAGGTTGGGACAAAGGCGGCTTTCATGATAAGCACCGATGTGCATAGTCACAGCATCCTAATTGCCCAAGGGTACGCATTTGCCTCACACAAACCCCAGTGTGTGCAGCAACGCTCTTGCCATTCTGTGCAGTGCATGCTCCGTGTTCAGGCCTGGGCTGCACCACCTTGACCAAGGTGCACCCAATTCACGCTGGCAAGCTCTTTACAGCGTGCAGCATAGGCCATACATCATGCCCAGCACTTTGCTTGCACTCACCCACGCCATGCCTCTACTTCGTTACTTCGTGTCTCACTCTTTCTTGTGTGGAGCCACTGCCTCTGCTGACTCTGAGCGCTGCTGCTGCTGCTGCTGCTGGCCAGGTGCTGAGCACGTGGACCCCAGCAAGGCCGGTGAGGTGTGGCTGGTGCAGAACGAGCAGCACCCCTTCTTTGAGGTGCCGGACATGAGCCACATCCCAGCCGGCACGCTGTTCAAGAGCTACGCGCACTGGTGAGGCACACAGCAGCAGCAGCAGCAGCAGCACTGGCATTCATTTGTCCACAATCACAGGACAGTAGCAGCAGCAGCAGCAACAGCAGCAGCAGCAGCAACAGCAGCAGCAGCAGCAGAGTAGTGTGGCAAGAGCAGGGGAAGGAAATAAAGAGGCCTCTAACCGCCGGTTGTGCACATGAGCACATTCCTTGCTGCATGCAGGCTAGCGCATGACGGCACAAGCATGAGCACAGGGGTAGCAGCACGTTCATGCACAGCACCGCACACCAGCAAGCCATGCGCCCCACATGCAGGCAACCACATGCAAGTGCCTGGCGCTTGCACCTTTTCGCTGCTGATGGCTCCACTTTACTGCTCCTCCTGCTGCTCTGCTGTTGTCGAGTGCAATAGGTTGGAGAGCGGTAGCCAGGTCTGCTCCGCATGTACGAAGCATATGTATGGCCCTCATGCCTTCTGCATCACTGCTGCTGCCGCTCTTCTGTTTGTCGCTGCTGCAGGGTGAAAGCCAGCAGCCTGGTGTGGCGCGTGCCTGTGAGCGAGGATGGGGAGCTCAGCAGCCCGCAGCGCGTGTTCCAGCTGCACTTCAGCAGGAGCAGCAAGATGCACGTCACAGGTGTGGAGACAGTGACGGCGCGCGTGTTCTGCTACCATTGCATTGTTAATGGTGGCCGCGTTGGCTGCACTTGGATGATGCAGGTTGTGAGGCAACTTGTGCAACACAGTGGGGGCTACTGCTGTGCTAACGCCTGGTGTGTTTGCCAAAGCTCTGAGGAGTGGGGCTGGTAATAAATGCGACAAGCTAGCAGCAGAATGCATGCCGCAGGGCTACGCCGTGCGTGCTGCAACAATGCATGCGTGCTACATCAAACTGCATTGCGAGCCCACGTACTAGCTCATGTGTGCCCTCTTGCGATTGCATCTGTGACATTGAAATACACAGGCAAGGGCATTGAAGGTGCAGATGAGGTGATCCCGCTGCGCATTGCTGGGCTCAACATCCCCGGCGATGTCATGGGCAAGTACCCGCACCTCTTTGGAAACACACATCTGGAGATTGACCCCCAGCACATGCACAAGGTGAGAGAGGAACAAGTGCAATTGTAGCACCTGCTTTGCTGGGCTACAGGTTCAGCTCATCTCCTTCAGTGTTGTAGATTGTAATGATGTCAACATCTGGTTGACATGAGGGCATTGGACAGCCTTCTGCTGAAGCCAGCTGCAGTATGACAACTGCCGAACAGCACGTCAAGCACAAATCCCACAATCCTCCTGCGCCTGTAACAATGGTGCACACACAGCTATACTTCTGTTGCAACTAGGCTGCTGAAGTACGCATGTTACTGTGCATGCGTCAAACACCATCTGCATAGTCAGTGCCAGTTGGGAGACTATCCACTTTAAGTTGTTGTGCTGGATGCATGCACAATGCAGGTGCGTGAGTACTGCAAAGGCCAAGTGGCGCTGAGTGTGCAGAGCCACACTGGCAAGGTGCTGGACTGCACAGGCGTGCAGCTCGCAGGCATGCTCGACGATCTGTTTGCAACAGAGGAGCCGCTGGGAGACCACACCACTGCAGACACCAAGAGCCGCGCTGTTAGCGTGTGGGTGAGTCTTCCTGATAATGTTGCTGTTCTGTTTCAAGCCATTTTGAGTGATACGTTAGGCACTGGGGTTGTCTGCAGTGCAGAGCATGGCAGCTGGTGCATGTGGTGCACACCACGTGTCAGCTTTACAGAAGCACATTTTGTGATGGCTCCAACACACACAGCTTGCTGCAGCAAGTTGCTGGAATTGGCCTGTACTGTTGTGTCCCTGCTTCTTGCGTTATCCTGTTTGTGCATCTGCATGCATGTGGTCTTCTGCCACATGTCCCCCCCATCTGTGCCCAGGAGCCGTACCTTCTGCATCTGCATCCTTGCCGCACGCATGCCTGCCGGCTTGTCACTAGACTAACCACTGCAAGGCTTGCCTGTCGAGACAGATGCGCTGATCTGTCTTCTCACCATCTACCTGTCTGGCTTCTGGATATGCACTCTTACAAACAAGCGCAGGCCCCCACTGCCCAGAAGGTTGAGCTGCTGCACTTCTGGGAGCTGCGCGGAGGGCAGCCGGA
Source organism: Tetradesmus lagerheimii (assembly GCA_902809745.2). Classification (NCBI taxonomy): domain Eukaryota; kingdom Viridiplantae; phylum Chlorophyta; class Chlorophyceae; order Sphaeropleales; family Scenedesmaceae; genus Tetradesmus; species Tetradesmus lagerheimii. Next base: position 89,656 of record CADDIJ020000799.1, read on the forward strand.
GGTGGTGGCCATGGCCTGCAGCGAGCGCGGGGTGTGGAGCTGCCCGCGACCTGCAGAGTGGCAGAACACGTAAGTCCAGGTTTTAGGGTGGGAACACAGGCTTTCAAACAGCCAGTGGCTTGAACCCTGCAACCGTACTGGGCATGAATTTTATTATGATCAGCAGTGGCGTGTGGAGACGCCCGCGACCCGCAGAGTGGCAGAACACGTAAGCACTGCTGCACTGCCAGCTGTCAGATGTTGTGACACATGATAGTGTTGAGCCGTTGCGTCTTACCTCTTTGCCGCTGTAGGAATATGTCTGCCTGCCATGCATGCAGATGGACGGCTGCGCTGCATTCTGAGGAACAGATGTGCAGGCCAGCTTGTAACATCAACATTCGATTTATAACATCACATATGCCTCCTGCCTCCAATTCTCACTGCGCTGCAGCGCCTACAAGTTCCGGGTGACGGTGTTCTGCCCCTGGACCAACCAAATCGAGACTGTCGAGGCCACCGACCCCTACAGCAGGTGCACCACAGCCAACGGGGAGCGCAGCATGTTTGTTGACCTGCACAGCCCTGCGCTGATGCCTCCTGGCTGGTGGGAGCACCCAGTGCCAGGCCTGGGGCACTGGACAGACGTCAGCGTGTATGAGCTGCACATACGGGACTTCAGGTGAGGCAGCTACATACGGGATTTCAGGTGAGGCAGCTACAAGTTACGAGTTTCTACGCTCTTGTTAGGGAACAGGTGAGCCTGCTTTTCTAACACCTGAACCACAAGTGATGCCGGTTGGCCAATATGCGGTATGGACTGCAGGCACCTGTGCGCTCAAGCAGCTGCCTCTAACTCAGTGCCTTGAGCATGCGTCAGTCGTGGACTTGTGCAACAGTGACAACTGCGCTTGAGCACAACTGCTGGCCAACGTCCTCGCGTGCATGCACTGGATTACACCATCCTGACAGCCAAGCTTGCCCCCTCTTGTTCATCTTGCCACCCCATCCTTGCAGTGCCACAGACCCCAGCGTGCCGGACCACCTGCGCGGCAAGTACCGCGCCTTCTGCAGGCAGCACCTGTACCCCCAGGAGCCCCGCAGGCTGAGCAATGGCCTGGCACACTTGAAGAGCTTGCAGGAGGCGGGGCTCAACCATGTGCACCTGCTGCCAACGTATGACTATGGCAGCGTGCCTGAACGGCCCGAGGAGCAGGCACATGTGATGGTGCGCTGCTGCGGCTTGTCTTGGCTGCTGCTGCTGTTGAGGCAATGGTTCATAGTGCTGAGCCGCCGCTGTGCTTGAAGGCAAGGGAAGTTGCTGACTCACCACGGCTGGCTTTGTGTGGGTTCTCTGGTGTGCTTGCGCATGTACGCAGTGTTGGCACGTGCACTGCTGAGCTGCCCTGGCCTTGTCAATATTTGCTGCCAGGCACCATGCACCACCTTGACCATATTTTCGTTTTGTTCGATCTGCAGGAGGACCTGTCTCAGCACGGCCCTGACAGCGAGTACCAGCAGAGTGTGGTCATGTCCATTGCTGACAGGGACGGCTTCAACTGGGGGTGAGCAGGCGCTGTTGCAGAGCAGCACTGCACTATGAGACTGCCAGCCGATGTGTTATGTTACTACTCAAGTGTTGCTGAGCAAGCAGCCATCTGGCAGTAGCAAGACAGCCAGCAAGCAAGTCAGGGTTGCTGGACATTGTCTGCATCATGCCCGGTGGTGCCGCATAGACGCTGGCACACCGGAGGTGCACTAGAGCTGAGGATGCTGATCCAACGACAGCGTGCATCTTCACGATGCCGCTGGTTGCGGTTTCAAGCGCTGGGTGCTTGTGGGTTTGTCTCGCGATGCAGGTACGACCCTGTGCACTATGGCGTGCCAGAGGGCGGCTACAGCACTGCCCCTGACGGCCCAATGCGCATTCTGGAGTTCAGGGAGATGGTGCAGGTGCGACACGCACACCAAGCAGCTGCTGCACATCACAAGGGCCTGCACCTGCATGTACAAAACTGTAGCTGTGGTTTAACAGTGCAAACCATGCACATGCACGTACATGTGTAAATGCTGCGCAGCTGCACTGGGCTTGCTGCAGCGACTCTATGCATTCAAAAGGCTGCAGATCAAGCGACCAGCACTATACACAGCTCTGCATTGTCGTGGTTCAGCTGCAAGGCCACATCACACCTTGCCATGCTGCTGCTGCTGTTGTGTGTTGCGCTGCAGTCGCTGCACAGCCTGGGCTTACGTGTGGTGCTGGACGTTGTGTACAACCATACCTTTGCAAGCGGGCCATACAGCCAAAACAGCGTGCTGGTGAGTGCTAAATTCATAACACATTGGTGAATGTGCCTGTACTGCAGAGCTTGCTGTGTGCAGTGCTGCATGGCCGGCCAGGTTACCTTGAAGTTTTGAGCAGTCTGCTGGAAATGCACAACAAAAGCGCTAGCTGGGTATGTTCTGAATGGTGCAGGCACTCAGCATGAGCATGCAGAACAGGTCACACGTCTCTGCTGCTGATGCTGGTGGTATTGTGTTGTTGGCTGCAGGACAAGATAGTGCCTGGCTACTACCACAGGCGCCAAGAGGATGGCGAGATGTGCCACAGCACATGCTGCAACAGTAAGATCAAAAGCTGCTTGATTGACCTTAGATGCTTGCTGTCTGCAAGGAGTGGCTCATAAACCATGCACAGCAGCAGGGTGTGCAAACTTGCCAGATCAAGGATGCCAGCTGGTGGTTTGCTGCACTGCAGCATCTGTGGGCCAAAAGACTGCCGTTCGTCACCTGCTGTGTTGCAGCAGCTCTGGTGCAGCCAATGATTGCGTCAGCCCGCTGACTAAGGCTGCTGCAGGGGTAGCCATAACATGTTTGCTGACACCGCTGCTGCTGCTGCAGACACTGCGAGTGAGCACCGCATGTTTGAGCGGCTGATGGTGGAAGACCTGGTGCACTGGGCAAGAGATTACAAGGTAAGCGCAGCACCCAGCACCCAGCTTCCAGCAGTGCAGTGAAGCCATCCGCAACCTGTTAAGCTGATTCTCGCCAGTCCTGCCACTGGCGCTGGCAGGTCTTGTGTCATGCACTGTGTACTTGGCAGCTCAGCGCGGCGCTGTCTCTTTCGCCACGTTGTGTCACCCTGGGTGCGTCACTCTTCAGGTTGACGGCTTCCGCTTCGACATCATGGGCCACCACTTTGTGCACAACATGACCAACATCCGCAACGCGATCAACGGCCTCACCCCGGAGCGTGACGGCGTGGACGGTCGCCACCTGTACATCTACGGGGAGGCGTGGGACTTTGGGGAGGTGGCGCTCAACCAGCGCGGCAGGAACGCCAGCCAGCACAACTTGGGCGGCAGCAGGATCGGCGCCTTCAACGACAGGTGGGGGCTAAGCTGCTTGCAGAGATGTATAAAAGTGTGGTGCGGGGTTTGTTATCTATGTTTGAGGACAGGTGGGCTCCCTATGAGCGCCATGCATGCTGTTCGCAGAGACTCCAAAGTGTGGTGCGCAGCTTGCTTTTCCAGGATTGAGAACAGGCAGGGCACCTGTTATTCAACCCACCGTGTCAGCGCCATTCACTCCTGAGGTGCTCTGCCTGCTGCTGTGCTCTCCGTGTGACTCCGCGCATGATTCTGCTGCTGTCTGCGCACTGATGTACGTACAACACACATGTTGCCGATTTTCCCTGCTTGCAGGATGCGCGATGGAGCCATGGGCGGCAGCCCCTACCAGCCTCCTGACTGCCAGGGCTTTGCGACAGGCCTGGCAGTGGACCCCAACGGGGCGCAGCACCAGGGCTCAGCAAAGGAGCAGCTGGCCACACTGCTGCACCGCACCGATTGGGTGCGCTTCGCTCTGGCAGGCAACCTCAAGTGAGTTGGTGGGGAGTGTGTTAGGGATAAGTCGCATCATCAGCCTACTTGTAGTTTGCTGTTGGACAGATGAGGGCACAGTGCATGAGTCTTTTCAGGGGCAGGTGTCGACAGATTGACATAAGCCGGCCATGTTGTGGTTGGTGGGTGTTCTGGCTGCTGCTGTAGCTGGAGCAGATGAATCACAGCATGTCTGTTGGACTGTGACCGCAGCACGGAAGGCTGGTAGCAGGGCAACTGTTGAATACCAACTCTTCAGCTGTAAGATTGACGCAGCAGCTGCTTGCACTGAGTGCTGCTGCTACTGTTTTGTGCCTGCAGGGACTTTGAGGCTCAGCTGGCTGACCAAAAGCTGCTTGCAGGGCATCACTCAACCTCAGCTCACACACATCAGCTTCTCGTACTGAGTGCTGTTGCCACTGTGGTGTGCCTGCAGGGACTTTGAGGCTCAGGTGGCTGATGGCCGGCTCGTGGCAGGGCAGCATGACACCTACCACGGCAACCAGCCCCTGACGTACGGCTGCGACCCTGCAGAGAACGTCGTGTTCAACGGCTGCCATGACAACGAGACCATCTTTGACCAGGTGCGCTGATAATTATACTGAGGCTGTTTGTTACAGGTGACTCATTGTTTGACTAGATGGCTACAACTTACTTCCTGCACAGCTTGCCCTCTGCCAGAGGTGCATACGCAAGTTTGAGTTGCAGCCGAAGCTGGGGAGGTAGCTGTACAACAGTGTGTGTTGGCCGGAATGTGGGCGTGCGCGTGTAATAATCGTGGGTGATGCAGCCAGGCGAGATGCGGAATCTGAGCGACCAAGTTACTGTGCTGCTGCACAGGCATGCACTGTCGACACGTACCCCAGTGATGGCAGTCAACATCACCAGACACTCTTTTGCTGCTCCTGCTGCTGCTGCTGCTGCTGCCAGGTGATGATGAAGCTGGGCAGGCACGTGGACGCAGACGGGCGCGCACGCGTGTGTGGGCTGGCGCATGCGCTGGTGGTGCTGTCGCAGGGTGTGCCCTTCATCCATGCGGGTGATGACCTGCTGCGCAGTAAGAGCCTCGACAGGGACAGCTACAACTCAGGTGCGCGAGATGGAAGCCTGAGGTTCTTCAAGGATGTGTTCTTAGGCGTGTGCATCGGAGCGCGGCTACATGCAGGCAGATGCTGGCATTCGCATGACCCTTTGACAGGGACTGCTTTCACGCTGAACTGCTGCGCTATGCTGCTCTGCTGCGCCCAGGTGACTGGTTCAACCGCATCGACTGGACTGGCCAGCACAACAATTTCGGCATCGGCCTGCCCCCAGCCAGCAAGAACCAGCAGGCCTGGGAGTTCAAGCGGCCGCTGCTGGCTGCTGCTGACCGCTACGGCCCTACCCCAGCCATCATCGCACGACAGGCGGCTTACTTCAAGGCACTGCTGCGAGTCAGGTGTGTGTTGTGCGGGGCTGCCTTCTAGAGACGCTGTGTAGCTATATGCTGCCCTGCTTGCTGCCTGCCTGCTTGCATCTTGCAGTGCGTTACTGCTCCACCTGCATAAAGAACTCGACATCACACTGTCATATGAATGACGTTTCCGCTTGCGACGAGCGGTTACGTGCGTGGTTGCCTGCTGAGCCGTGCTGTGCCGCGCTGCGCCTTGCCTGCAGGTACTCCTCGCCGCTGTTCCGCATGCCCACAGGCGAGCACATCAGGCAGCAGCTGCGCTTCCACAACACAGGCCCGCAGCAGGTGCCTGGGGTTATTGTGATGCAGCTGCACAGCAGCTGGCAGCCAGACCACGGCAGCTGGGACCCGCAGTGCAAGCAGGTGCTGGTGGTGTTCAATGCACGGCCAGAGCCCTACAATGCAGAGTTCCCAGAGGGTGCAGAGTGGTACAAGCTGCATCCTGCTCTGGCAGCGCTGCAGGAAGATGCGATGGTGCAGCTGTGTTGCGCAGACAATGAGAAGAGGCGCCTGCATGTCAGCCCACGCATGGCAGCAGTGTTTGTCCAGCCGCGGTCATAGATCTCGTGTGCACCAGGCACGATTGGTCGTTGCTGGGAGGATGGGCTCCCAAAGTGGGGGGTTGTGTTGATGGTAGACTATTGTGAGGCAGGGTTCTGGCAGAGAGCCCATTTGAAGTTGCTGCTTCGTGGCAACTTAAGCTGGTCACCTGTACGTGCTATTCGTGTTGATCGAACTCTTTGATCACGGGCTGTTGTGTACTGTAGTTTGTGGCGGTGCCTGGGCGCCATTGTTGAGTGAATAGCTGCAGTCTGTTGAACGTTTTCCTGGCACCCTACCACATCTGCCCGCGTCAAAACAAATCTGACAGCTACGTAGCATGATCGCAAGTTCCGCTATAGTCTGCAGCTGCACTGAGAGACGTTTGGTCTGCATGCTTTGAGGTGGCATCAAACGCAAGCAAACGATGCAACCAATTACGCTATAATCCGTTATTGATTCCTATGCAATTGTCGGTCAGAGCAGCCGTGCTGGTGTGCCTGTAGCACGTCAGCAGTAGGGGCATGCTGCTCAGCCCACCACTCGAGCTCGCCAGTTCAGGATTCGGCGATATGCAGATGCAGTTACTACCGCAACATCAGTTGCCGTCCCAAAAATTGGGTTGTGGTGTGGCAACACACAGCATGCAGGCCCTGCAGCAGCAGCACCAGCAATGTGCGCAGGTGTTGGTGCAGCAGCTGGCAGCAGGTCTTACGGGCCTGCCACAGCAGCAAACTCAGCTAGACAGGGGCCGCACCATCACACCAACAGCGCAAAGCAGGCAGTTGGATGATGCAGCTGCCAGCAGCCAGGCGCAGATGCAGAAGACGCCTCCAGTAGTGCTCGTCAGCGATGCAGCTGGTGGCACTGCAGGACAGCCTAGCTCAGCAACTAGCTCAGAGACACGAGCAGCAGCAGACTGGTCACCTGAACATGCAGGCCAGCATTCTGACAGAAACAGTGAAGAGCCGGTGCAGCAGGCGTCTGCTGCAGCCATGGTGCAGCCTGTTGGTGTCAGTGGCTCGTCACATGGGCGCTGCCCTACCATCAAAGAACATCATCATCATTATCAGCAGCAGCATCTAGCCAGGTATGTGCAGCAGCAGCAGGAGCCTAGTCAGCAGCCTGGCCAGCAGCACAACGGAGGACAGATGCTGCACATACAGCAGCACCTGGCTGCTGCGCCCAAGTTGCAAGGTCAGCAGCAGCAGCAGCAGCAGCAGTTTGTCACAGATGTACAGGGCAGCCGACCATGGGGCTGGTGGAGAGCAGCTGCTGCTCCCAACATGTGGCAGGCACTGGACCTGCTGCGGCAGCCGCTGCTGCAGGCACATAGTCTGCTGGGCTGCAGCGCCAGCTCGCAGCAGCTGCTAGGGCTGATGAGCCCTCAGGCAGATACAGCAGCAGCCGCAGCAGCAGTAGAAGGTAGCAGCAGCAACGTGCAGTTTTCAGAGTGCTGGAGGCTGCTGCAGATGCATGCGCAACTGGCACAGCAAGCCAAGCAGCAGCAGCAGCAGCGGCTGCTGCAGCAGCAGGAGGCACAACCTGCTGCTGGCCATGCCGCATGTGTCGAAGTGCCGCAGGTTCAGCAGCAGCAGCAGCAGCAGGCTTTTAAGTCGCTGCTGCCGCCACCAAAGCAGCAGCAGCAGCAGCAGGAGCTGGAGAGTGCTCAGCCCAAGCGGCGCGCTGCTGCTGCTGCTGTCACTGTTGCTGCTGCTGTTGACAGCAGCAAGCAGTGCAGAAGCAAGCAGAGCTCAGCAGAAGCTAGCACAGTGCCACCTGCTGTGCAGCAGCAGCAGCAGCGGCAAGTGCAGAAGAAGCCCGCAGCAGCTGCTGCGAGGCCTCCAGTGCCCAAGCCACCTAAGAAGCCGTGGCAGCCTAAGATGGCGCCAGATGACCGCAACTGGAACAAGGTAGGCTGGGGTGGTGCGTGGGTGCACATGCGTGTATGATGCGCTTGCAGGACATGCTGGCAGGACATGCTGGCAGGCCCTGCGCACTCAGGATATGCTTGCAGGACATGCTTGCAGGACATATCTGCAGGACATGCTGGCAGGACATGCTGGCAGGCCCTGCGCACTCAGGATATGCTTGCAGGACATGTCTGCAGGACATGCTGGCAGGACATGCTGGCAGGACATGCTGGCAGGCCCTGCGCACTCAGGATATGCTTGCAGGACATGCTTGCAGGACATGCTGGCAGGACATGCTTGCAGGACATGGTGGCAGGCCATGCGTGTTCATGATATGCTTGTAGGACATGCTGGTATGTAGCAAGGTTGCCGGTGATGTTGGCTGTGCAGCAGCGCACGCTGAGGACCAGCCGTTGCATGCCGTCTACCTTGTGTGACGCGTGTGGTTGCCCTGCGCTGCCACACTGCCACACTGAGCGGCTGGGCCCCAGCGACTCGTGTACTGAGACGTGTTCTCTCTGCTTGCTGCGCTGCCTGCTGCTGCTGCTGCTGACTGATGTCCCACAAACAGAACAAGTTCAACAGTGTGTCGGCGCAAGCAGATCAGCAGCTGGCGCGCTGCAGGCAGCTGCAGCAGCTGAGCCCGCTGCCTGACCAGGAGACTGCCAGCTTTGCCATGCTGATGATGCTGCACGGTGCCGGCTGGCCCAACCACGAGCTCTGGGAGCAGTGGCAGCAGCAGCACGAGCCGGGGGAAGTCACCATGATGGTGCACCTCAAGGTGGGAAGGCTGCAGCGCTGCTTGTGCAAGCATGCCTTGCTTGTAAGAACAGTAGGCCTGACATTTCATGTGCCTGTGTAGCTACTACAACAGCGCAGGGCAGGCAGATAGGCGATAGTGCGTAATTGTCGGGCAGGCCGGGACATAGTGCCCCGCTGGGTGTTGCCTGGCACCTGTTGCTTGTCGCGTGTGGAAGTGCAGGGGAGGGCAGATGCATGTGCGGTGGGTGTTGCTGTATGCTGGCTTGGCACTTGCTTGCCTTTGGCGCGCATGTTGCCACATATCATCGCGTACTACTGTATGCCTTCTGCCACTCGGCTTGCGCTGTGCATCCAGCGTATCACATACTGCACATGGCACTGTCATATCACACGTTTCTCCCCCCCCTCCGCAGGCTGGCGTTGATGTGGCGTCTGTGAGGACTGGCCGCGAGTACATCGCTGCTCGCAAGCTGGCCACATCTGTTGAGGCCAGCTGGGGTGACATTAGCTTGGTTGAGGCGCAGCTAGATAGCATGGCTGAGCTGCTGCGGCGCTGCCCACATGTGACGCACATTGGGTTAGCCAGCGGGCACGACATCCCAGTGCAGGTCATGAGGTGAGGCATGCGGCCGGCATGAGTTATCGATTTGTTACAATGCTACAGGTGCACAAGAGGTGACATCCCAGGCGATGTGGAAGTGTGTTGGGGAGTTGGTGGCTGCAGCTGGCAGGCAGCTGCTGTAGGAGGGGTGCTTGCTTGCTTGTGTTATGAGACGTGCAAGTGCGCAAGGTCGAGGACCTGTGATGGGACGGGCAGCCACCCACCAGTTGCTTTGCAGAAGTATGCTGCCCATGTGCCTGCAAACCATTAGCTGCTGCGGCCCCTCACCTGCGGTGCTTCGGTGTGTCTTTGACACGTTCATTTGCGCATGCATACTTGTTATCTTATCGCACCATCGGGTTTCTACCCATCAGCTTCTCGCCTCTCTCTCTGGCTGCAGGCCTGGCTTGCTGCTGCCTGGCGTCTCCATGTTTGGTGCCTACCAGTTCCCTGACGCGGAGACTCGCACGCTCAAGGTGGCAGCGCTAGACCTGCTGGTTGATGATCTGGAGATGGATATGGAGGAAGCTCAGCGTTGGGCGCAGGCGCTGACCTTCCACCACCAGTGGATGGTGCTGGCGCGGGAGCACGCTGCAGCGCTGGTGCTGCTGACAAAAGAGATCGGCGTGGTGAGTTGCGGAGTTGCGGCGCGAGACATCGAGACGTAGTGAGATGTTTGTGGGTGTTTGGCGGATGTTGGGGCCATGGCGAACTGCTGACAGCATGCATGGTGTCAGATGAGTGAATATTGCCAATCCGTTGACATTTGTGTCTGGAGAGTGCAGAAGGATGCAACAGTGTGGCAAGACGGCAGGCGCAGAACTGTGGTGTGTTGACGTCCTGCAGGTTGGCCGTGCAATCCACAAGGCCTGCAACAGCGTGAAGGCAGGCATGGCGCCAGACGAGTTCATCCTGCTGACCGCGCTGCGGGCACACGGCTACGCGCGCAGCATCCAGCGCGTTGAGCTGAAGCCCGGCATGCGCTACCCGCCTGGCACGCTGCTGAACAGCTACCCCACGCTGGTGCTGTTCCCTGCTGAGAGCAGCCCGCACCCGGTGCTGTGGACAGACCTGGACACAAAGAAGGAATGCCAGGTGGGCTGCTGCGGGGTGCGGGGGGAGGGGGGGCAGACATGTCTGCACGGATGTGGGGCGCTTTGGGTTATGTGATCGCACGCGGCACCCATTGCACTTGTAGGGTACTTCACAAAAACCGCAGAGCTTGCAGCATGTAGCCTAGTAGCTTAGGATTGCTTCTGACAGCACAGCTGATGGCCGGGGCATGCCTGATATCCCTTGGCAGGGTTACTGTCATATATACAGCTGATGCCACATGCCGTGTGCAGTGTTGTCTGCGACACAGTCCCACGCGTGTGCCTGCATACTGCGCTGTTGTTGATGTCGCCTGTGCTTCTATGCCTGCTGGCTTTCCATTCTGTACCATCTGCCAGGTTGAGCGCCACACTGGCGAGCAGTACTTCAAGCGCATGAGCCTCAAGGAGTGCCTCAAGGTGTCAGTGGACCGCTGCGCCATCTTCTTCCGCAAGGTGCGAAGCATGATGAAGGTGCAGCCTCTGCTTTTGCATACCATTGCATGTGCTGATGCTTGCCGACAAATGTGTCCATCCTTGTGTGCACCACTGACATCCATGTTGCCACCTGATCGATTTAAATGATCAGCTGCTGGGCGCCAGAGAAGCAAGGAACCAAACACAGGCTCATCTGCATCTGCAGGTGGAGATGCAGCGCAAGGATGGTGATGACGCGCAGCGGCTGCTGGACGCGCTGCAGCCGCTGTGGCTCGGTGGCAACAGCACGGCACGCAAAGGAGGCAAGCGCAAACGCGGCGGCTCACAGCCACGCAGCAGCAAGGTGAGGCACATGCAGCTGGTTGATCTGTGTACGGCTGCTGCTGCAGCGTGCAGAGCCGCACGGTGCATGGGCTGCATGTTCCTGTTCAATTCGCTATGGATACGGAAGCATTCATGGGGTATGTTATGTTTGTTGTTGCATTCACCAGCACTCGTCGAACCTTGCACTCCCCAAACCTTGCACAATGCGGTGGATCTGGTGTGCTTGTTTTGTTGCAGGGCTCCGGGTCCAAGCGCGAAGGCATGGCTGGCACCACCGACAGCGCTGCGTCATCAGCAGCAGACAGCGGGGCAACTGGCGGCTCTGCTGATGGTGAGGAGGGAGATGAGGCAGAGACGCCACCCAGGCCACAGCGCAGGAGAACAGCAAGGAGCAGCTGAGGTGTGGCTGCAGTCGCAGCACCTGGCACGGCAGTGCAGACTGCACTGCACTGCCATGCATTGCACGTCTGCTGGCAGCCAGTATGAGTGTCAGCTGTTGTCACAGAGACGGTCTGACAGCACCAGCTGCAGCACAGTGAAAAGTTTGTAGCACTCTTGCAGGAAACATAGGTTATGCGGGTGCCCCAGCGTGTGTTTAAGCTGGTGGAGGTGGCAGGAGGCCTGCACCAATATGGTTGGGTGTTTTGTCAACTTGGCTGGAGCTTTGCAAAAGTCACAGGTGGAAATGTGGCAGGGCTGCGACATGCCCTTTATACCCTTGCTGGGTGATTGGTCCTTGTGCACCTTACGTCATGCGAGGACTCGAATGCAGATGCTTGTAGCAGCAACACAGCTTCAACATCTGATGATTTTGTACTATACAGCATGTGAACTTGATCAGCAAAGTGAATCTTCGCACTTTCGTGGAAGAATGCAGCACCAGCAGGCACTAGATTTGAGGACACTGGAGCAAACGTCAAGTGCCTCGCCTGTGGCATGAACAACTGGGTGAACAACTGGTTGTGAGAGATCCAAGGGGGCTGATGTCAACGTACCTTTGGCGATCTCAAGTCCTGGGCGTAACTCGGCGACGATTCAGCTCCTCCTTGCTACGTCTGAGACACCACCGACGCTCACAGAGTCCTTAACTGTGATGGGTAAGCGCACATTACGGCATTATCCATTGCCATTGCGTTAGTGCTCGAAGCGTGTGTTTTAACGAGCAGCCACATTCAACGGGCATCAGCAGCTGCAGTGCTGCTGTTGTTGAACCTTGCGCAGGCCACATCAGCTAGGCAGCATGAGGCCCGCACGGCGCATAAAACAGGCAGAAGGACTTGCTCGTGAGCTGCACAAACTGCTAAGTAACACCACCCTATCCCAGCTGCTGCAACGCACCCGATCTGCATCATTGACAGCAGAGCAGGAAGCGCTCTTGGTTGACTGCGGCAGCTTGCTTGACCAGATGGCTGTAGCCCTGCAAGAAGATGAAGCGGCACTTGATCTCCGGTTGCTTGAGGCCATGCTGCAGCAGCAGGCAGTTCAAAGTGCAGGCACTCTGGTAGCATGGGTACAGCTGCAGCCAGAGCAGCTCTTGTCCGTGAAATCAGTGTTGGGCTTCACTGCAACCAGAGGCAGCGGCGCTCCATGCTGCTGGGCGTCTGGCGTGCACTCTCTCACTCGCGCAGCTTCAAAAGCTGGACAGCAGGACTATGACAGTGCAGCAACCTGTCAGATGGCAGCCAACATGACGCAGCAGCTGGACGAGTCAGGTGAGCGCTGCAGCCTCAACTGCAGCATATTTGTGACGCTTTGCTCAGACCACACACACAGCGACTACTGCACGCAACAGGGCAGTTGATACTGCGATGTTGGCCCCTGCTACGTTGGCCCCCCAGGCGCCAAATGCAATTCCAAAACGTGCGTTCATGATATTCCTGTCATGACTGCTGCTACCTGCGGCTCCATGTGCAGGTGTGTGTGCTTAGCAGCTTTCCTGGTTGCCTGTCATCCTTTGTGCCAGTGGCAGCGCAGCAGCTGTCTCCCGCAGCAGCCAGTGCAGGCCTGGTGCCTCCTCTGATGCATCTGCTGCACGGGTTACACCGGCTGCTGCTCTGGTGGTCTGCATCACTTCAGCATGTACCTGCTGCTGTGCCTGCTGTGCTGCGCAGACTGCTGCCGCTGTCACAGCAGCTGCAGCGTTGCAGTGCACAGCTGCTGGGGTTAGCAACAGGGCCAGCGGGGGGTGCAGGAGCATGTACATTGTTCAATGTAAACTGTGCTTTAGGATTGGTTGTGTATCTTCTATACACACCAGCAGCACGGGAGTCGGTGGTTGCGGCAGATGCGCTCGGGCTGCAACATGAAGCAGCAGTAGCTGAGATGCAGCTTCAGGTGCTGGCTGGATGGACTGCAGAACTGCACAAGGATCATGTGGCACATCAGCAGCCGCTGCAACAGGAACTGCCTGTCGCAGCAGCAGAGAGCAGCAGCTGCAGCAGCAAGCACAGCAGCAGCCATCCGCAGCAGCAGCAGCAGCGGCTGCTGCTGCAGCCAAGGCAGCCTGCCAAGCAGCAGTGGCGCACGGACCTGCTGTCCATCCCTGCCTTTCACCAGGACATGCTGCCATTGCCCCCTGGTGGCCAGGCCTATCTGGACACAGCAGGACGTGCCACATTTGCTGGGGTTGAAAGTGGTGGAGACAGAGCGATTGAAATCCATGAGATGGCAAACAGCTGCTGCTGCATCCTGATCATTCACATGCAGTACATCCTGGAGAGTTTATCAGGCCAGCAGGGGACTGGCGGCAGTGCAGTGCTGGTGTCAGCAGCTGCTGTGCGGCTGCTGCTGGAGCTGCAGCTGCTGGCTGCTGGTGCGGTGCAGCGGCAACACCACCAGCAGCAGCAGCAGACATTGACTTCAAGGCGTCGGCACGTCAAGAATGCGCTTGTTGTCAACTGTAGAAAGCTGCTAGCGTTGCTGATCAAGGCGCTTGTTGTCAGCAGTCGCAGCTGCCTGCCGCCTGCGGTGCTGCAGCAGGCTGGGCTGCAGCTGCTGCAGGCGCTGGCAGCGCCTCTGCAGCAGCTGCAGCTGAGTGCTCCTGGCGACTCCTTCTATGACGATGTAGCATCTACCGGGGCATTGACTAGCTGTGCGAAACGCTGTATGTGCTTGTGACGGCGGCATGCGGGGCTGAGCCGCTTGAGGGCGGGCATGGTGAGCATGATCAGTGAGCATGAGAGTGTGTATGTGAAGCAACCACAATACTATAGCGTGCAACTTGATGTGCCATCGAACCCTACGCTATCTATGTTTATGACAAAAGCAAAGTCACCTGATTGAATCTCGAACTCTGCGCCACCCTGCTTTTCATATAGAGTGTTGGCAACTCCCGTTCTGCTGTGTCCTGCTGCCTGCAGAGCCGCCGGCAGGTCAGCTGCCCAGCCTAGCAGCAGCACACCTACAGGCCTACACCGCCCTGGTTGACTGCCAGCTGCGCATACCCGTGCTGCCAGCTCACAGCATGCTACTGCTGTCGGCTCTGCTGACACATGCAGTGCGAGCCGTGCTGGGGTCTGCAGCAGCCCTCAGCAACACAGCAACTGTTGCTGACGTGGCGTCTGCACTGACCAGCATGGTCAAGCGGTCAGTGCAGTTAATCGCAGCATCTGTCGCGCTGCCTGCAGACGCAGCTGCCGCAGCCGATCCTGCTGCATGCTTTGCAGCCGCCACCCAGATGATAGCTGCTGTATGTGTACAGATACCAGCGGCTAGGATCCGTCTCGCATCAACTAGCGGCGTCTTCAGTGTTCGTGGTTCGGGGGCACAGGGGGCCGCCAAGCTGCTGCGAGCGCTGCGCTGCTGGCTGTGGTGCTTGCGCGCAACGTTGCGCAGCTGGCTGACGCTATGGAGGCAGCAGGACCTGCGGTGTATGCCCGGTCAGTGCTGGGCTCGCCACCGTTCAAGATGAGGTGGGTGCGCGCACAAGGCCTAGATGGCGCCACCTACGCCGGCAATGTGCAGCTCTATGACAGGGGGCTGCAGCACTCTGAAGAAGCGCACTGGCAGGCATGGCAGGTGTTTGTGGCGTCGCTGATGCAGCTGCTGCTGGCTGCTTTCAGATGTGTTGGCATAGCACCACCCAATGCAGCCACAGAGGACTGAGAAGAGGACTGGGCAGTGACAGCAACTTCCACCAGCAGCAGCAGCAGTGGTGGTGATCCTGGGGCTGCTGGCAGCAGCAGCAGCAGTGCAGCCAGCAGCCAGCAGGTCAAGTGGGGCTATCTGCTGCGGCTGCAGCAGATCAACCCGCAGTGGGCAGCCGCACTGGCAGCATATGAAGCCAAGCAGCAAGACTGGGAGGAGGTTGCAACTGGGGCACCGCGCAGCTGTGCAGCAGCAGCAGCAGCAGCAGAGCAGTACACAGCAGCCATAGAACTGTGCAGGGCGCTGGTGACAGCAGCACCAAAAACCGTAATCTGCAACAACCCGAGCTGTGAGAACTTGGGTGGGGTGAGTGAGGCCGCAGCTGCCTGCAAGGCATGTGCGGGCTGCGGCTGCCGCTACTGCACTGTGGCTTGCCAGCGGCATGACTGGAAGCGGCATATGCAGGTGTGCCGGCTTATGGCTGCAGCTGGCCAGAGCTGCGCTTGAGGCTGTGAGCAGCATGGCAAGCTTGATGCGCACTGTATTGAGGAGGTTTGAGGGAGCTTGCGACCATCGTTGTTTGTGTGTCCCCATTCACAGCCATGCCAGGTGCCTGTGAGGCAGAGCCTCTGCGGCGGCGGCGCCGCCCGGGCCACAGCGCAGGAGAACAGCAAGCCTTGCTGCTCGGAGCAGCTGAGAGGGCTGCAGTTGCAGCAGCTGGGACGGCCGGCTTGTGTGCGGTGCAAGGCTGCTGCCTTCGTGCGCGCATTCTCAGCTGAAGACCCAGAGCAGCATCAGCAGCAGTGCCAACAGCACCACCACGATAGCAGGGGCTTATAGCTATCATAGTATGGTCATTGTATGTCAAAGACATTGTCACCGCTCCATTTTATGTTTGTGATTCTGAGGTGGCCGGGATGTGTGCCATGACAGGTACATTTAAAGCATATGCGGCATCTGATTCGGTCGTACCTGCCAACTGGGCCCAGCCTTCAAGGCTTTCAAGATATATAGTTGGAGATGTGATGGGGCTGCAACATGCCCTTCAGGGACAAGCTTGCTTGGTGATCATCTTGCATGATGGGAAGGTTAACAGCCTGCCCTTTATTACCAATAACTTAAGGTTGAATCTCGTGTATTGCATGTTCTTCTGCTAGAGTGCTGCTACATTTTCACACATGTCATGTGCGGTACTTGTAGCAGCATAGCAGCGCCTGCAGGTGATGCCATCGTATGTGCAGGTCAACCATGTAAAGAATAGTCTGATGCCGACACCCGGTACTGTCCGTGAAGCCTCCGCTTGCGTGCACTTCTTGTGAAGCTCGAGCGTCAAATTTTGAAGCAACATGACACGTGGGTTGAACTGCTCTGCATGACAGCCGCACCGACAGAGCACAAGAAGACATGATGACATTTTACATATGCATGTCTCAGTTTCCGCCCTCTCGCCTGTCGCTTGAAGATATAGTTTCCTGACACAGCTCGTGACGTTCACTCAAAGCACGCACCAGATTCTTTCCAGCGAGTAGAAGCACGAATACACTCGTTTTTCACGTTCCTATCCGGTGCTATCCGCCTGCCTCAAGAACGCTTGTGTCTGGTGTCAAGCGGATCAGTTGTACTGCACCAGCAGCACGCTGTCACAGCACTCCTGGAGCACAGATCTTGAGCCCGTGCAGCAGGAATGGAAGACACTGTAGCTGCAGAAACCCTTCTGCATACCGTGCAGTTGCCTGCTGAAGGCGTCCCTACAGCAGACTTCTGCTTGCAGCTGCAGCGCAGCATGCTGAAGGCCACATGGGCGGGTGTTGCAGCCACACAGCAAGTGCTGACACCACAGATGCTGCAGTCCATAGTAACGGGAGTAGCTCACATTCTGGAAAAAGAGCCTACACTCATAGAGGTAGCAGCATGTTGCTTTCCGCAGGCACTTGTTGACCCAAGCAGCAGTGCATGGCTGACTCCTGCAAGGTGCTTTGCTGCAGATCCAGCCGGCTGCACTGCAGCAGCTAGTAACGGTAGTGGGAGATACACACGGGCAGTTTCATGACCTTTGCCGCTTGTAAGTATGTGGCGCACAGCAAATTGCCTGCACAGTTGTGCGCAGTGTAACGAACAGCAGCAGGTGGCAGAACTGGCTGTAGCTGAACAGCATTCAGCGCGAGCTGCTGCAGTCAGCTCTGAGCAGTAGAAGTTGCAGCATTACTGCTGCAGCAGCAGCAGCAGCTTGGTGCTGCCAACGGCACCTCATCAAGCAAGCAAAGATTGCAGCGGCATTCCACTAAGCAAGCAATGATGCAACTCACTGCTTGCGTGCTTCTGAACACAGGTTTGAGCTGTATGGTCACCCCTCAACTGACAAGGTGTACATCTTCAATGGTGACTATGTGGACAGGTGCGCCCGCAAACATGCTTGTGGGGCCGCACACGACAGATGGTTTGTGCATGCAGAACACAGTGCTCGAACGCATGTTTTGCTTTCCACGCCACCCTGTGCCACTGCATCACGTGCCTCAGCTTGCAAGTAGCAGTTGCTGTACAGGCACACATGGTGAATGCGGCATGTGTGTACACATGTGGTTTGATTGTGGCTTGCCGCAGGGGCGCGTGGGGTGTTGAGACGCTGCTGCTGCTGCTGGCATGGAAGTGGGTGCTGCCGCACAACGTGTTCCTGCTCAGGGGCAACCATGAGACGAACACCATCACGCGCATCTACGGCTTCTACGCAGAGCTCAAAGCAAAGTACGGCGCAGCATCCAAGGTGTGCGGCAGAGCAGCAGCAGCTGCATGTTACAAGTCACAAGTTTCTACGCTCGTGTTCAGGGAGCGGATTCAACGGAGAGCAGCAGGCAGCGCTGGAACATCAGCAGCTGCACTATAGGCTGTAGTGAGCACTGCCTGCCAGCCAGGGCCGGAGTCGGCTGTGGACATTGGGTGCTGGTGATGCAACAGCCACAGCTGTTTCTAACGCAAGTGCAGCTGCAGAGCATGAGTTGCGTCGCACCATACGCGGCCCATGAACCGCACGTTTGATGGACAGTCTGACGAGGTACACTGCATCCTGTACCGATTGCAGGGCCTGTTCACGAGCATCAGGCGGCTGTTTGCGCACCTGCCGCTGGCAGCGCTGGTGCAGAGCAGCACGCTCATCCTGCATGGTGGCCTGTTCAGGGCGCCACCAAAGAAAGGCAAGGGCAGCAAGCGGCGGCGCGCGTCAGGTGCGCTGCAGACACAACCTTTGTTATGTCCAGGGCTGCAGCCTGTACCTGTATGCAGTTGAGATACCAACCAACCAAGGCAGAGGCACATGCGCTTGTGCAGTAGTTGTGCATGCTACTGCATGCCATGTTCCATGAAGGTAGTGCTTGTCGAAAGAGCGTGTTGCCATGACCTGCCCACCATGCGTTTGCAGGTGTGCAGGCGCTGACGCTGGGCAGCCTGGATGACCTGCGCAAGGCCAGCAAGGGAGGCCAGGACCCCGACCCAGAGCGTAAGCATTATGGAAACAGCTGATGCTTCGGCATCGCGTTTTGTGCCGGACTAAAAGCTTCTCACTTGGCAGCATAGGATGATGAGTGTGTGTATTTGAAGGAGTTGGCGTTTGCAACAGATTGCATGAATCAAACCTCCGGCTCTGGCCCGTGGCATATTAAGCATCATCCAAACTATTGCTTGAGTGCCTGAGTAGGATAGGATCTGTGCTTCGCAGGCAGCAGCAAGAACTTCATCGCCAGCGATGTGATGTGGAGCGACCCAGTGAATACGCCAGGCCTCAGGCCCAATGACGCGCGTGGCTGCGGCACAGTGTACGGACCGGATGCAACACAGGTGTGGCAGACTATTCTAACGACGTTGCGTGAAGCTCACATCAGCGCCAACAAGCACGCAGCTGCGCTGTGCGCTGGTGGCTTCCTGACTGGGCAAGCAGGTCCAATTCAGTCCAAGCGTGGGGCGACGATCCGTACATCCATCTCTTGCTCACGGCCAAGGCATGCTCTGCCGCCCTCATGTCCATGCACGAAATGCGGTGCTGTTGGTCTGCTGCTGCTGTTGGACAGAACGCAGTGCTGTTGGCCTGCTGCTGCTGTTGGACAAAACGCGGTGCTGTTGGTCTGCTGCTGCTGTTGGACAAAACGCGGTGCTGTTGGTCTGCAGCTGCTGTTGGACAAATCGCGTTGCTGTTGGCCTGCTGCTGCAGTCCTTCCTTGGTGACAATGGGCTGCGGCTGATCATCCGCTCGCACGAGGGGCCTGATGCGCGCGACAAGCGGCAGGAGGGAGACAGGATGCCCAGCGTGGATAGCGGCTATGCAGTGGACCACGACACGCCAAGTGAGTGTGTTATGTGCATGGCGGTATGCTGGCCAGCAAGCAACATGGGATACACATTATGTGATAGCCCAGTATGGTCAGGACGGCGGGACAGTAACAGGAGCAGGTGCTACTGTGTCAGGGACACAGATGCGCGTCGACCAAGTTCTGGTTGCAGTACGCATTGCAACAGTGCAACACACCTGTGGCAGTTGTTGTCGCTAAAGGCGGCATTCATACAAGCATGCTGCAGGCAGGAGCATCATGCACAGCCATTCAAGCGGCTGCACGGGACAGCATATAGCCGCTGGTGTGTCGCGCGCCTGTGCCTGCAGCATCCTGCCTGTTCTGGCTGCACACCCACATTCTGGCCACTCTGTACCTGCCCATCTGCATGCTGCTTGCCGTCATGTGGCTGCTACATTGTTGCTGTGTGCAGGTGGCAAGCTGGTGACGCTGTTCTCTGCCCCAGACTACCCACAGGTAAGGCGCACGTGCGCATGCTGGGTTTGTTTCTGCGATTGTAGAGAGCACGTTAGAACAACTGTCTGTGGTGGATGCATTGCGCTCTCTGTTTGTCCTGGAGCCCGGCTGGGAACAGCTGTAGTGCCTGGCATGGGTGGAGCGCTGCTGTGGCCAAGGCCCCTTCCCCCTGGTGCCTGCTCCCTGCTCACCTAACCATTTCTTAGGCTCAAGCTGTCAACTAAACAACTAAGCCCTGCTGCCATGTGAATGCTTGCCACATGTGCTGTCTGCCACAGTTCATGGCTGATGGTGAGGAGCGCTACCACAACCGCGCGGCAGTGCTGCACCTCAGCGCTCCAGACTACGCCACACCAGCAGTGGACAGCTTTGAGGCAGTGCTGCCGCGGCCACACGTAAGCAGAGGCAGGCCCCGCTTTGCGTGTTGTACTCTTGTGCCCTGTTGCGTAAGCCTCGAGTGTCCGCATGCAGTTTTGCTGCAGCCGCTTCTGCTGAGTTGAATCGGTGCTGCATCTGAGTTACAGACTGGGCATCATGGTTGGCCAACAACCAAATGCAGCTGCAGTCCTGCGCAAGTGGACATGTGACACAGTGTTGCATGCATTCGTCCGCTGCGCTGCTGCTGCTGCTGCTGGCCAGGCTGAGAGCTACTATGACCTTCCCAGCTGGACAGACGATGAAGATGAGCTGGCAGACGTGCAGCAGCAGCCAGCAGGCAGCACAGACGGCAGCGTGGCAGCAGAGGCGTCAGAAGCAGAGGGGCACGATGACGGTGCCGCGGACAGTTCTGCAGCAGGGGGGGCAGCAGTTACTCAGCTGCAGTCGGTGGATGCAGCAGCTGCTACTGTACCAGTCAGTAATGGACCCAGTGCGCCTGTGCTGGGCATACAGCAGCAGCCAGAGCAGCAGCAGCTGCAGCCGCCGGGAATTGGGAAGGCTTCTGAGCCTGGCAGCCTCTCCAGCTCGGACATCGCACCAGACAAGCAGCAGCACAACCAAGTAGACAGGCAGCAGCAGCAGCAGGAGGATCAACGGCAGCCGCTGCAAACTGTTGGTGAACAGCAGCAGCAGCGGCAGCAGCAAGGTGTTGCCAAGAAGCTGGAAGCGTGTGCACTTGCAGCAGTGGCAAACAGCCGTGAGGCAAATGGCGGCAGCGGGGTTGCAGATGCAGTTGCAGTGGATGCTGATGGGCAGCCCACACCAGTACGGCCAGTGAAACGTCTCAAGGCAGACCCAGCAGCTGCAGAATGAGTACCTGCTGTTCAATTTGTTGCTTCGAATGTTAAGTTGACGATTTGTACAGACTCCAGGGTTTGTTGCAGCTAGCTCTAGCTGTGTTGCTGGGGCAGCGCAGTGGCACGCGTGACGGCAACCACGCGTGACGGCAACAACTGGCAACCATGTTGGGCAGTACAGCATTGTGTTTGCTTGGTGGGATACTCTGCAGTTCCCAACTGCCTGATGGACAGACAAGTAGGGCAAGTTGGGACGGTGAAGCATTTGACGCAATGAAAGCAGCGACGGATAGGCCTGACGGTTGTGTGCAGTGCAGGCACCTGGGGCACAGGTCTCTGATGCTGAACAAGAGTCAGACACAGGTTGCTTCATCGCGTCCGCTGGAATGGGTAATACATCACCATCATACCTTTAAGCTGTTTTACGGTGCCTTTCGTGCTTGATTGCTTTGTTGATCGTGAGGCAGCAGCGACCGGGAGAAAGCCTCGCTTCACTGCACTCTGTCAGTCCTCTCAGCATTGCAAAGCACAATGGCACTCAAGTGCGGCACAAAGACATTGAGCGCTGCCGCTCAGCGCCCGGTACGTAGATCAACAGCAACGTGTCACCCCAGCTCCACACACTGTGGTCCTGACCATTGCCGTGGCTCATTGGCTCCTGCAGAAGGCATTCACTCCCTGCCGTCCGTCACGGAGCACCGTTAAGGTGGCAGCTGCAGCCCAGCAGCAGCAGACAGCAGGTGGGTGCAGCAGCGCAGGGGCTTGCTGGTGACCACGCAACACTAACATTTGTATCATGCCTGACCACTTCTGTTGCTGGTTGCAGAGGCATCTAGGAGGCAGCTGCTGCAGCTAGGAGCTGCCCTTGCGTCTACCACACTGCTGCCAGCTGCTGCACAGGCCGCCAAGGGTGAGTGCAGGACAGCAGCGCAGGCAGGGCACTGCTGCGCTGCAGCATTGAAGCATTGATAGGTGTCGCTGCTATCAGGCATTTTCACATAATCTTTGTAATTGGCGTTCTTTGTAACTGGAGAGACACTCAGCTGAGTGCATGTGTGTACCTTTGAGCAGAGCGGCAGCTCTGCAGTCACCCAAAAGCAGGAAAAGCACCCTGTGTATGCATGCAAGCAAAAACTGCGGCACACGAGAAATGATCAGTTGCCGCCAGCAGATTCTCAGTTCAACCTGCACTCTTACCCAACTCACACCTTTCACATACCCAAGCATGGTGTATCCTGGGACATAATACATGGCTGATACCACTTTTCCTGTGCCGTCTTGCCTGCAGCCCCCAAGGGCTTCAACCCCGTGCAGGACTTGAACGACAACTACCAGTTCCTGTACCCCTTCGGCTGGCAGGAGGTGTCAGTGGGCGGTGCTGACCTGGTGTACAAGGATGTGATCGAGCCGCTAGAGAGCGTCAGCGTGACCATCACGCCCACAGACAAGAAGGATGTCACAGAGTTTGGCGACATTGCAGATGTGAGCAGTCACTGCGGCCGGTTGGTTGACCAAGCAGCGGCGATGGTTGCAGCAACAGGCATGTGCTGCAGCAGCTGCATCATGCTTGTCTAGCAATTGAGAGCACTAGCAAATGCAACCTTAGCAAAGACCTGTGATCAGCAGCTGGACAGCAGCACTGCGCTGGTTCTGCAGTGTGCAAGCTGCATGCCCTTGTTCATTCATGCTGCTGCGACTTTTGTTGTGCTGCAGGTTGCCAACACTCTGGCCACGGAGGTGCTGACAGCGCCAGGCCAGGAGGTGGCAGTCGTGGCAACAAACCAGGTGCGGCTGCCGCAGCTTCTGCCTGCATTTTTCCTGACTACTCACGTTGTCCTCTTGCCTTGCGTTGGCAAGCGCAGCAGCAGGGTTCGCAGCCGGTTGACACTCGTTGACTGCTATGTGCAATGAGGTGGTTGCGGTGCGCTTTCAGTACACCTTGACAGCATTCTGCAGGTGTCTGCAGGCAGTTTGCGCATTCGTCACCCAAGGCACCGCAGCAGCAGTGGTCGCGTGGTCATGTGCTTAGTGTACGGCCAGCCAGTCGGATGTCGCCCCCCTTGTAACCAACAAAAATAAACTCGGCAACGTGTGCTGCTGCAGCGGGAGCTCGCCGGCCACAACTACTTTGAGTTTGAGTACACGGCCAAGACCTCGCGCTACACTCGCCACTCCCTGGCTGTGGTGGTGGCCAACGACGGTGAGTGCGGCTATACAGTGTTGCTGCTGATCTCCCCTTTATCATCATCATCACCCTTCATCAATATCATATTATCCATACAAGCCATAGCACCAACGCCATCGGCCCGCGCCCCATTGGAGCGGAAGAAAGAGCTGGTCTTCCGTTGTATGCCGTCCTTGTGCTTGCGCATGTTGTAGATGCAGCCAGCATCGTGTGTCCAGCACTGGTGCTGGTCTTTTGCGTATGCTAGCATTGTGGTGGCTGCTGGTGCCATTGCATGCAGCAGCTGCTGCTCAGCCTTCATGCAGCCTCCATGCACGTTCTTCCTGGCTCTTATGACAAGCACGATGAGTTTGACTGCGCCATTAACACTCATCAAGGTGTCAGTCCATTGTACCTGCTAGCGGCTGCATTGTTTGGTGCGCAGAGCCTGCCTCCTGCTTGTTGCGCTACTGACCGTACATACTGTTACACACGTTGACCTGTGCTGGTGTGTGTTATTGCTGCTGCAGGCAAGTTCTACACGCTGACCACGGGTGCCAATGAGAAGCGCTGGGGCAAGATGAAGGACAAGCTCACCACCACAGTGCGCTCCTTCTCACTGGTCAACGCCTGAGCGGCTTAGCACAGCATATGACAGCATCATGATGGGTCCTCTGGCAGAGTACTTTCATTGCTAACATTCGTTGCGGAACCCCACATGCATGTATTGTGGGTGTGTTTGATTGTGGGTTTATCATCACCTGACAAATGGGCCATTGTGAGTCCAATCAGTGGCTGGTGAGTGCTATCTGGCTTTGATCTGATCCTGAGTGGAACTGCCCAGGAGCCTTCTGATGGTCACCACAGCGGCATTTGCTGCAAATCCCTGAGGGCTCAGAAGAGTCAGGATGCAGCCTGCAGGCTGTTGTCTGGGTGATGAGTGTTGATTGTGATGGATCATATTGATTACCATTTGCAAGGTGTTATAATAATCAATCCTTGTAAGCCATGCCTTTCGGCATCGGCAACCGCGCCTCACCCACTGGGGAGGCGGAAAGCAGACTGATTATTCTCTCTATTTTCGGTGTAAGGTAGACCACCCAGACCCTTACACCCCTTCCTAGGCAGCATGTGGGAATCACCCCATACGGTGGACTGCATACCTAGCAGGGCCGGTGTGTATATAGCCAGCGATCGACGGAGTCCTGCGGAGAGTCGCGAGGACATTAGCAGCATCCTTCCTTCGGCTTTCGCCGACTGTATCCCTGAGTCCAGAGACATACTGCTTAGGCTCAGAATCGAACCTGCAACCTTTCGGCCACTGTTCGTCCGTCATCACCACTGCGCCACGTGTTTAACGTCCCGCCGGACACAAGGTGTTGCAAGGTGTTATGTAACACGTGAAGTCTCTAATAACGTTCACGTTAACTGGACCTCTGGAGTTTTACTTTGGTTGAATCTTGTGGCTTGCTATCGGGTTCTCATGATATGTGAGCTGAAAGAGGGGCAAGTGACTCGCTCTAGGGCGATAGCTTGCCCACCCCTGTAACAAACCTCTTCTAACTGGACAAACTTATCTTCGTCACGTGCTTTCAATGCATGACTCAGCAGTGCTTGATGGGCCCCATCATGCTTGACTCAGCAGTGCTGGTCATGGTCAAGATGCTGTGCGGGGTACCCTATTTTAAGCGCAGCTTACGCTTAGCCACCTGGTGCCACCTGGTGTTGAACACTTAGTGCATGGTGCAGCAACAGCAGCGGGCCGTCCACTGGACGTTGCCTCTGACGACTTTGACACAGCCGCTAGCACAGCAGGCTGCCGCACAGTGTGTCAAGTGCAATCCTGCTCAGCAACTCGGTTGCCGGCGGCCCAGGTGTCTGCGATTCCATCTTAGTCAGTTGCAAACCAACATGTGCAACCCACCCCACGATTGCCCAAATCTCGAGCGATCGCGTCCTCTCCAGCTGTTGCAGATCCTATAGCAGATGCTGCCAGCATGTCAGAACTTTCGGAAGGCGGCCGTCAGGCTCCAATATATCAGCGGGCTACTGCCAGAAACAGCCGGCTGCCCTTCACGGTGTCCAACTGTTGTTGGACTCCAACAACTGCAATTTGCCGCTCTTACATTGAATGAAACAACACACAACATTGCGCTGAGCATGACCGCCACCTATCAGTGTGCTGTCACCGTGACAAAACTGCAGCCAAGTGCTACTGCGGCATGCGGCATGCGGCATGTCATGCCTCTGCAAGCCGCTGCTCTCTACGCAGCTGATGGCGCAGGCAGGCACGCACTTGGCACAGCCGGCACCAGTGGCATGCATCGACTGTCATGGTAGCCATGCTGTCACTGCTTTTGTTATCTTTGTGCTTGCGCTTGCGTCACTGCGCTTGCACTTGCGCTTGCGCTCAGCTGGACACTGCTGTCTCCAGGGGCCTGTGCTCTATGACGCTGTCCACCAGGCCCCACGCGCGTGCATCTTCAGGACTCATGTAGAAGTCACGGTCCAGCGTCTTGCCTGCAGCAGCAGCAGCAGCAGTGGAGACAATATACGACAACGCAGGAGTGCAGTGGCTTTTCTTGCAAAGCAGCAGGCATCTGTGTCACACGTGTCGTACATTAGTTTAGTTACATACAGCTGCAACAGTAGCGCAAGAGTCAAATTTGCCACGCCCCAAGTGCTTTGCTGTATCATTGTACATGTTACAAACACTTTGCAGTGGAGCAGTGTTGTCACTCACCAACTGTCTCTGTGGTCTGGCCTGCGTGCCTCACGTACAGCTGGATCAGCAGGTCCCTCAGCCGCTCAATCTCCTTTGCCTGGATCAAGATGTCACTGGCTTGACCCTACACGTGTTGCATTGCAATGCGTTGATGAATGCCAGTAGAAGGAGCAGTAGTGGCAGGGCCAAGAAGCGTGAGCGGGTGCGTGGATAGTGGTGCTTGATACTGTGACCCGTCAACACCTACACTTTCAAGCAATGCCACAGCTGCATGACACTTGCAGGAAACACGTTAAACATATCTACAACATGTTTGGCGCATTCTGTCTCATCTGTGGTGGAGGGATACTGCTGTATCACCAGTAGGTTGTAGTAGATACTTGGCGTTTGCCAGCTGTGCCCACCCACCTGTGCTCCCCCAATAGGCTGGTGCACCATGATGCGTGCGTTGGGCAGGCATGCACGCTCCCCAGGCTCCCCAGCTGCTAGCAGCAGTGAGGCCATGCTGGCTGCCTGGCCCACACACAGCGTGCTGATGGGGCAGCGCACATACTGCAGACGCAACAAGCCAGCGCATAGGAGGCAAGATGCAGCCGCTGGGAAAGTATCTTGTCAACATCTGACGCCAAACGGCATAAACAGTGGGATGCTAGCCGCAGAGCAGACAGCGGCGTTGCTGCGCAGGTGCCGCCCAGTATGCTTGCACTGCTCAGCGGCATGACATTGTGCTGCAGCGTACGGTGTATCTTGCAGCCTAAAATGCACACAAGCTGTCGCTGCGGTTTCGACACGCAGCAACTGCGAGGAACAGGTGCAAGTGTATGATTGCAATTTGCTGTTGGACTGCTGCTGCGCACCTGCATGGTGTCGTAGATGGCCAGGCCAGCTGTTACAACACCCCCTGGCGAGTTGATGTACATAGATATCTGCACAAAGCAGCAATCCACGTTGATGCTGTCCAGGATCAAGCTTGGCAACTGCTATAAGGCTGATGCTGCGCTACCACAGACACACCTTCTGCTCTGGATGCTGCGACTCCAGGTATAGCAGCTGTGCTACCACCACTGCGCTGGTGGTATCATCTATAGGTCCGTTAAGACATACTATGCGCTCCTTAAGCAGCCTGGAGTAGATGTCATAGGCCCTCTCGCCCCTGCTGGACGTCTCTATGACATAAGGAATGAAGTTGAAGCTCCGCTTGGCCTGCAGGCTGCTGCAGACCGCTGCTTGTGTGCCAAGTGTGCCTAACACAGCTTGTGAAACGGCCCCAAGGATCTGGGGGCAGGCGCGCGCAAGCATCGCTGTCAGGTGTGCGTGTTGCAAGCTACAGCACAGCAGTAGTATGGCCTTGTTCACGTCGAAGATGGAACGGACTGACGTTAATGGGCAGAACAGGTCATTCAAACAGAACGGGGCAAAACAGAAAGAGTCGCGCGGGTGTTGTGTCATTAGGGCTTTTGCGGTGCGAAGGCAGTACTGGTGCTGTACATCGGCAGCAACAAGTAGCAATCATGTCAGAACAGAACCGGCTTCAACAAACGACGGCTGTACGAGAAGAACCACTCTAGCAGAAGCAGATGGCACCAAATAGATACATCTGCCACTGGCTCACATCAAATGGGTCTGAACAGGGCAGAAGATCGCAGCACATAATGCCGCAAGCCTATCAATAACACACACCCACGCAATCGTATGTGCATCAAGCGTCTGAGGACAACCCAAAGCAACACGTAGAACCCGGTGTGGCGGCCACAGTCAAAGATCATCCATCAGAGAATGCTTGGCCCAGGCGCCCAGCCACACCTCTGAGGGACGTGCAACAGTAGACAGGCAGCTGCCCGGCAAAAGCATACAAATGCCAACTATGCCGAAAAAGTAGTTGGCAAACACTTAATGCAGTACCCCATGCCATGCATAGATACAGCAGTGCAGCATGCCAAAGTGGCCCCACCAGGTTGTCTGCCGGGCACCCTACTGTCACGGTGCAGCTGTTTGCACCACCATACATCAAGTCTCAGCACTGTGGACGGCAGGAGCATCAAGTGCTGGCGGCATGTGATGGCAGCTAGTAGACAGCGGCTGATTCCCAATATGTTTAAGCCAGCCGCAGTCGAGCCAAGCAATCAGATGTCACAAGTCAACCGCAACACAGAACACTGTGGTGACGCCCCATTTCCAATGTATGCACAACATGAGGATATATAGAACAGTATGCATTAGGTGGAGCTGCTGATACCCCCATTGTAATGGCAAGTTCCCTGTAAACCTGCCAAGGTTGGTCGCCCTAGCTGCACTGCCACTTCATGCACAAACGTTGATGATTGGGGCTTGGCGCGCTGAAATCGCGCATGCTGCAACACCAACGGCGATATATTGATGCACACAATCCTGACCCTAGGACTGCACGTCGTGACTGTGCACAGCTCTCGCAACAATCAAGGAGAGACATTTCCACTGAAGGCAACCTGGGGTACTTGGCACCTGGCTAAAAGCACAGCATGTGTACACGCACAACTGCTTCCATACATAACACAGGCATTGGTACCACTTTGGAGCAACAGCAACATGCACTGTGGTCAAACATGATGCGCACACAGCCAACACGCACACCCTTTGTTGCAAGGGCGCTGAACGCCACGGGTTGGCTACTGCAAGGCCATTGCAATCAATGGTGCAATGAGCTAGAGCACTGCAAGCAACGCGCATCTCCTACCAAGTGCAACACGTAGCACACACATAACCAGCACACCACAAAGCCACGAAAACTCTCGCAGCGTCAGCCCACTGCAGCAAGCCAGCCTAAGGCAAACAGCAAGTCCCGATCATTTGGCTGGTTGCCGCCAGCTCGCTCTCCAAGGGCAACTACACCAAGAATTCTGGCCCGACACAAACAACATTCGCACCTTGCAGTGCGCTTGGTGACACACTTGCAGGCTGCTACAGAGAACAGCACATGCGAAACTACATGCTCATGATGCAGCTGATACTGCAAAGCAGGACACCTACCAACTACCGCAACCGTTGGTGTAACAGGCGACCCCTCCTCTCTGGATACGTTGCTAACCACACCGCTCTGCCCCTGGCAAGGCTACCTGACTGCCTAACCAACAGCGGTAACAGCCCACCGATACCATGCGTACTATCTGCACCCTGCTCTAGTCCACACATTCACAGGTGCTAACCCCAAGCACCACGCTGAAACGTAGAACATGATTAACTACCTTCACAGCGCTGCAGTGTGCCGCTCATTCAACTGCCACATGCAGGAGCACAAAAAGTTGCCGCAGCAGGTCAACGCAGCACGGCATGCACGTGCAGCACTATCCCCTGTACGAGTAGATACATCCCATGACCAAACATATCAAGGCAACAGCTTGCCAACCTCCCTGACACAAGACAGCCACACGCTCACACAAAAGCACCCGCACAACCTCATCACAGCACACCACGCACAGCTTTCACCCCCTAGCAGTACCGTGCCATGTAGTTTGGCAGCAGCCGAGGCCTGCAGCGCTGCCCACTATGCAAGCTCAGCTTCAGCACACTACCCATCGGTAAACCAGCAGGCAGCGGCTGTTGCTCAGGTGCTACCAAATGCCCCAGCAGCTCAACCCCTAGCACCAGCCCCGGCCCCGGCCTGCACAGCAGCGTATGGTCAACCGCATACACTGCACCAGACCGCACAGCAGGCAGCGCCCAGAACCCCGGCTGCACTGCAAGCTGCTCCATGTGTAGTGCGGCCTGCCCAGCATTCAACCCCTGCAGCGCCAAAATCAGCATGCCTGGCGCTGCAGCGCGCAGCTGGCTCCAGCTTATGTTGCTGGGCGGCTCTGCAGCAGCAGGGCATATGCTGGCCTGCTTGCCTCCTGCAAGCTGCAGCATCTCAGGCAGCCAGAAGCCAGCAAGCCGCACAGGGTTGACACCATCGAGCACCATCACCAGCGGGGGGCCTGCTGACGCTGCACCACCTGCAGCTGCAGCTGCACCTTCAACACTGCTGCTGCCGCGGCGACTCACTGCCAGAGTAGCTGCTCTGCTGCTGCGCATGCTCCTGCAAACACGGCACGCAGCAGCTCGCAGCCGCGCCCTCAACCCTGCTACCAGCTGCACACCCCGTTCCGGCACACC
The DNA here is from genome assembly GCA_902809745.2 of Tetradesmus lagerheimii. Lineage (NCBI taxonomy): Eukaryota > Viridiplantae > Chlorophyta > Chlorophyceae > Sphaeropleales > Scenedesmaceae > Tetradesmus > Tetradesmus lagerheimii. The sequence continues at coordinate 119,769 of CADDIJ020000799.1, forward strand.
TGCTGCGTTCGCAAGCACCAGGATGAACTCTAGTACCTCGCTCACACTGTGGCAGCGCTGGTACAGCACCACGGCCCGCTGCTCCGGCCACAGCACCCCTGCTCGCTGCAGCACGCGCTGCACGACAGCAACCTTCAGCCTCACTCTGCCTGGCACTGCAACTGCCCCATTCGTGGTGCTGCCGACCTGCCCTGCAGGACTGATCGGCCATGCCCAGTTCGCAGCCGCATCTGCGCCACTGCCTTGCGCTGCATCCGCTGCATCGCTTCCTCCTGCAGCTGACTTGCGGCGCGTGCTGTCCTGCAGCTGCTGGTGGTGCTGCACGAGCGGCTCGTCTCTGCTGTTCTCCTCGCATGCGACAACCACCAGCGACGGCTGCGCCCTGCGGATGTGGTCCTCATCCAGTTTGTACCTAGGCATGCCATCTGGGCCTTCCACCAACCGGCACACCACAGGCACAATGCACTCTGCTGCAGCTACCTTAGCTACTGCTGCTGCCTCTGATGCCCACGCTGCCCCAACTAGGCCCTCTAACAGCGGCCCTAGAGGACTGCTGAAGCTGCTGCTGCCGTTGCTACTGCTGCTGCTACCAGCAGATGCCTGTTCTGCAAGCCTGCAGGCATCTGTGATACCTGAGAGCCTGTTAATGAGCCCTAGTGCAATCAGGCAGTCCGTGGCAGCAGGTGACAGGCTGACGATGCTGCCTGCTCCAGGGCCAACTGCAGGCGACTGAACAGACAGCTTGCTGCTGCTGTGGCTCTTAGATATGCCGCCAATGCCTGACAGCTTGCTGCTACTGTGGGTCCTGGAGACACTGCCAGCGCCAGCAGCAGCTAACAGGTTGTCGGTGCTGCCACGTGGTGTGCCGTGCTGCTGCTGCAGGCTCTGTGACAGCATGCCCTTCAACGACAGCTCCGGCGTGATTCCACTGCTGCTGCCTGCCGAGTGCTCCTCCGGCAGTAGATGCTGCTGGATCCTGGCCAAGCCAGCTGGAGGGTACGCTGTTGAGTCAAGCGACATGCGGGCACCTGCAGCTGCCACCGCTGCCTGCTGCTGCTGTTGCTGCTGGTGTACGCTGAACGCTCTGCGCTGGTCAAGTGACAGGCGCTGCTGAGCATGCGGCAGCAGCTGCTGCTTGTGCTGCAGCCCAAAGTAGGCGTGCGGTCCTGGCGGGGGTAGGCCGTCCATACTGCTCCCAGGAGGCAGCCAACTGGCAGCTGCGCAACCCTTCTGCTGCTGCTGATGCTCCCCGCACGCGCTGCCATCCCAGTCTGTGCACGCTGTGGACTCGCCGCATGCAGAAGGTGCTGCTGATGTGCCTGCTGCAGCACCATCTTGCTGTGCTAAACTAGCAGCCAGCTGCAACATCTGCTCGTGCACACTGGAGCTCTTAGAGATGCTACCGGCCTCCAGCCGCTGCAGGTAGCTGCCGGGACCTCCGACAGCCCCAAAGCTGCTGCCTGCTCCAAAGCTGCCAGGCGCGCTGAAACTTGCAGTACCATCACCACCACCAGCAGCAGCAGCAGCAACAGCAGCTGCGCCAGATGCTGCTGCTCCTGCAGAGGAGCTTCCTGCACTGCTGAGCGGCACCGCCAGGCCCATGTGTGTCTGGTGCGTCCTGCCCAGCAAGCTAGGGAGGCTGCTTTCCAGCACTTTCAGCGCTGCATCCGACAGTGGCGCTTCTTCAGGCAAGTGCCCCATCCCAAAGCTGCTGTTGCGTGAGTGGTGGCCGCGGCCATGCTGCTGCTGTTGCTGCGGGCCTTGCTGGCCTTGCTGACCGGTGGGGCTCTTCGCACCAGGCAACAGCTGGCTGGTGAAGCTGCCAAGCCGCTGGAGCTCCAAACTCCAGCGCTTAGGCACATGCAGCGGCAGAGGGTGCCAGCCATGGCCACTACCTTGCTGCTGTTGCTGCTGCTGCTGCTGGGTCATGCCGTTGAAGCTGGCATTGCGAGACATGCCTGGCTGCCCCTGCTGCGCCATCATGTGCTGCTGCAGGTACTGCTGGTCAGGGGTGCCTGCCAGCTGATACATGCTGGAGGGAATGCTGGCACTCTTCCTGCAAGCGGCGCTGCTCTGGCTGTACGCAGCAGCTGCTGCTCCTGGGTATGCAGCCATCCAGGACTCCCCTGCTGGGCTGCTGCCTGCTGCTACATCTGCTGCACTGCACTGCTGCCACAACACGCGCTGTAGGTCGGGCGCTGACAGAGCCCTGCTGCCTTGCTGCTGCAATGACGCATCAGCCGCCTGCAGCATCGCAGCATCGACAGTTGGAGTGCCCGGCACCAGCAGCGGCGACGGCGGCCGCATCATGCCGAGGACAGCAGGCGCTGCTGCCACTGCAGCTGCAGCAGCTGCTGCGTTGGCTGCAGCGAGAGCAGCAGCAGCCTCCTGTGCTTCTCTCGCTGCCTGGCTGGCTGCTGCGCTTGCTGCTGCAGTGACTGAGGCAACGTCAACACGCAGGCACCTCTGCGTGATGTGCTGCACAATCTCTGGACAGCTGCCGTAGTGCAGCTGCACACAGCTCCCCAGCACCGTCCCGCAGGTGTAACCCTCCTCCACTGCTGTTGCTGCTGCTGCAGCTGTGCCTTGCTGTCCAAGGGGAGTGCAGCTGTAGCTGTGAGTCACCGGCAACGACCGCAGCGCTGATATGACGCTGCCTCCTGAAACAGCCTCTGCACTCCCCGTTGCTGCACCATCTGCGGACGTCCCTGGCTGCTGCTGGTCAGCAGCAGGTGCTGCTGTGCTAGCTGCTGCCAGTGCTGCAGACAGGCCTCCCACCAGCCTCTCTTCTACTACTTCGCAGCAGCAGCTCGCGAGGCCCCTGAGTTGGCTGCCTGATAGCAGCAGCGGGTGCGCTGATGCCTGCACATCCACTGCCACATAGCTGAGCGTGTTGCTGGACTCCGGTTGCTGCTCCTTGGTGTGGAACGGCAACAGACCCACTGCAGTGCGAAACCAAGGGCAGCAGAAGCAGAGGGGTGCATATTGTCAGTGGCAGGATGAGCAACCGCTGCACAGAGATGCGCGCATCACGCTGCCTGACCGCCAAAACAAGCTAAGAGCGCTCGACTGCGTATGAAGCCATTGACAGCAGCAGCCAACACCCCGCACTCACCCATGGAGTGTTGCAGCTGCCCCGGCCGTTGCAGCGACCGTGACAGGTACATCAGCGCAGCGCCTTCGCCCATGACCAGGCCCCCAGCTGCTGCAAACGCACGCAGCGCCTCAAGCATGGGCCTGTTTCCTGCAAGCTGCTGGCCGCACTCTGCCACAGCCCCACCTCCCAGCAGCACTGCTGACAGTCCAGGCGGCAGCTTGCTGTCGTGCAACGGAGAAAAGGGCACCAGCTGTACACCAGCAGCGCTTAGCATGTGCAGGTTCCTGCAAGCAACGCAGAAGGGTGCATGGCAGCGCAGTTCAGCGCTGTGCTTACCGCAGTGTCGGCCTATACTCTTGGTTTGTGTTCGCAGCATGCAGCTGGCTCAATCATGCATAACATGGCTCAACGTTCTCCCGCCTACCTACCAACGTCACCCGGCACATCAGCGATGCAAGGATACAGCAGCTGCATGGAAGCGTTCAATCTGCCTTGCGTCACTCACTGCTGGAAGTACTGGTAGAACGCTTCATCATGCGCGATGCCCATTGACACACGGTAGGTGCGCACAGCAGGCGGCAGCGGTGCCACAGCCTGCGGCACCATCGCTCTCGCAGCCACAGCCTGCAGCTGCTGCAGGTCGATGTGCTGCGCTAGGAGCTGCCCCAGCTGCTGCGGGCTGCAGGGTAGCTGCTGCTGCTGCTGCTGGCACTGGCTGGCAGAGCAGCAGCTGCTGCTTGTGGTGGACCCTGGCGACCAGGGGCATGCCAGCTGCTTGCTGCTGCTGTTGCTGCTCGCGCTGCTTAGCTCCTCAAGCTGCAGGGGCAAAGCAATAGACAAAGGTCAATGCTTGACACAGTGCGTGAGACAGACTGTTGCATGCGTAAGCCCACGCAGTATGCGGTCATGCATGCGGACAAGCTTTTCTGCTGGTGTAATAGGTCGGCGACAGCTGCGGCATCGCCATCAATGCTGCCTCATTGCTGCTGCTGTGCCGGTATGAGCCCACACCTACCTTTGGCACGCAACCCAGCACTACAACATCCAGTGCTGCTGCTTTGAGCCCGTCTGCCAGCTCAGCAGCCAAGGCTTTGTTGGACACCTTGTTGAGTATCACACCTGCAACACCAGCCCGCCTAAACCCTGCAACACCCAGCCCTGCAACACCCAGCCCTGCAACACCAAGCCCTGCAACACCCAGCCCGCCATCAACAACTGCTGTGTAGCCCTTTATCAAGGCCACGATGCTGCGTGCTGACTTGAACGCCTGAGCATCGACCACAAGTACTACAGGTGCCTGCAGCCACTGTGTGACTTGCGCTGTGCTGCCTTGTTCCGAACCGTCTGCGCCGGGGCCATCAAACATGCCCAAGCATCCCTCAATCAGAGAAATATCTGCTCCTGCAGACAAGCTGTGGAAAGCTGCACACACTGCATCAGGCGACAGCAGCCAGCCGTCCAGGCCTGCAGCATGCTGCGGGAGCTTGCCCAAGCAGCTGCTGAGCTCAGGCGGATGCTGCGGCAGGCCTGCAGGGCATCAATCAAGCAGATTAGTTATGCAGAGGAACACATCACTGCCCAACTGGAGGAGCATGGCACTAACAGAGACAGCACCACAGCTGATGCTGCTTGCAAGCCCCTTACCTGGTCCGACCGCATAGCTGCTGACAGTCAGCCCCTCCGCCCTGTTTCAGCAGGAAAGGAGGCTGAGGTCAGAAGTGTGAGAGCCGTTACTCAGGGATGGCCGCTCATGGTTGCTCCCGCGCCAGCTGCTGACACATCCAGGTTTGAAACAGCAGCAGGACTCACCGCAGTGCAGCTGCCAGGCCCAAGGCCAGGACGCTCTTGCCAACGCCAGCATGCACGCCACCAACCACTAAAGCTGCCATTCGTGTTCAAGGCCGGCGTGGGCTCGCAGAATGGACTATGCTGTGATGGCTGGCATGTACCATCTTCAGTAGCCTGCTGGCCATATTCCCATCACACCTCCTCAGCTGTGCACGTCAACAGATAACATTTTTCTGAGAATTCCAAGATAAAAGGTAGCGTTTTCTATCAGGAGATCCAACTCTTTGGGGGCCAGCGTCACACAGGCATCAGTTTGTGTCTTGCGTGTAGTGTGCTCAGCAAACAAAACCGACTTACACAGACTGGAAACAACACCCACAGCTCGAGAGAGGCAGCAGCACACGACGGGCACAACACACCCTGTGTGTAACACCTGCATCATCTGATTGTGATAGGATGCTATCACCCGGTGTGTGACAGCAGTTGATCGTAGCATTCATGCATGCATGCAAGCGGATCGTGTATCTCTAGCCATTTACTGACATGCCCCTGGCTGGCACTTCATGGGAGTGCGCTCAGCAACCCGTCGTCAATAATGGTTGTGTTGCACGTTGTCGATTCATTATGGCGCTGCCAGTTGGGCGCCTGGCTTGCAGCAGTGTGCAGCAGCATCGGCCAGCTCAGCCACGCCAGCACACCGTGCCTGCCATGCGCGGCCTCGTTGTAAGGCCAGCGAAGCGCACGTTGCCATCATGTAGTGCTGGGGCAGCTACAGGTGAGTGGGCTTGTCTCTACATCACCAGCTGCAGCAGATGGTAGTAGGGACAGCAGTGTGTGGGCCACACACCTGTCTCAGGCGCAGCTCCTGCATGCCAGTTTGTCTAATATGTACTGCAAAGTTGGACACCAAGTGGTAGCTCGTCTGTGCCTTTAGGGCAGCCTGGCAGCAGCGTACGTGCACTACATGTGTAGTGCTGTGCTGTAGCCATCTGCAGGACGCAACACCGCTGATGTACGTGGTTGCAGTAACCGCCTGGAAGACATCTACTCTTGATTTACACATGTTTAAACTGTTACGAGTAGCGCGGCAAGTGCAGCGGCTGACAGGTGTTACTTTGCATTGCATGTGCTGTGGTCCCTGCAGGCGAGCTGCTGGTGGGGCCAGACCTCATGTATGACAGCTACGATGAGGAGGTGTTCGAGGTATGTAGCAGGAGTTGATCCTAGCTTTTTCTGTGCATGTGGCCATCAGTAATGTCCCTTGCAGTGGCTTTGGACATGTACTGCTGGCAGTAGTGATAGCCCAGCACAGCGATGCCTTTTGTCCTGGTCAAATTTGCTTCTTACTTCTGTGTGTGCCCGCAATGCTGTTCCCGCCTTTTCACCCTGCAGCCCAGCCATGACTTGCGCGAGCTGGCATCTGCACAGCTGCGCTCCATGTTCCAAGTCCTTAGCCGACTCAGCACAACAGCAGCAGCAGGCGGCAGCAGCAGCAGCAGCGGTGGCCAGCACACTGCCAGCACTTGCAGGGCATGTGTGTATGCTCGTAGGGCAGAGAGCTTAGGTGCACCGCAGATCCGCTTGCAGCGGGTGGCGTGCTGGCCCGGTGCAGCTGCACAGCAGCCGCACAGCAGCGGCAGCAGCAGCAGCAGCAGCAGCTATGAAGAAATGGATGACGTGCTGACACTGCAGCGCCCCGCCTGGGAAGCTGGCAGCGGCAGCAGCGGCGCGTGTGACACAGAAGCCAGCCTCTGCCAAGAGGATGTGCTGCTGCTGCCCAACAGCAACATGATAGTGCTGCCATTAGCAGAAGCAGGCGTGTTGGTAGGGCTGCTGGTGGTAGAGGTGCCTGACATGCCTGCAGGCTCCCCCAGCAGCAGCAGCAGCAGCAGCAATGCACAGCCAGCATCCCCTTGGGACCCCCCCAGCAGCAACAGCCAAATGGGCCTACCAGAAGATGCATTGTGGTGCTTCCGCATGGCAGTGCTGCCCCTCGCAAAAGCTTGTGCAATGGACCTGCGCGCTGCGCTTGCAGGAGCGCAGCAGGAGGCGCAGCAGCGGCTCGCTCGGTCGCTGCTGCTCGAGGCACAGGGGCCGCTGAAAGTGCTCGGCACTTTTGGGAAGATGCTGGCGCCGCGGTTGCGCAGCGAGCTAGCAGGACAGCCAGAGTCAGATATGGCTGATGGCATGGTCATGCAGGGGCAGCGGTTAGCTGATGTTGTAGCGCAGTTGGAAGCAGCGCTGCGGCCGCAGGCAGGCAGCAGGGGGCTGAGGCAGCAGCAGCAGCTGGCGTTGCCGGCAGCAGCAGATGCGGCTGCTGCTGGGGCTGTGATGCCTGGCATGGGGATGCCGGGTGTTGCATATGACAGCTTTGATGACATTGAAGATATTGACCTACCTGACGTGTGGCATACTGACGACCAGCAGCAGCAGCCCCAGCAGCTGCAGCAGCAGCAACCGCAGCAGCAGCAGCAGCAACCAGCTATGGGCTTGCCGTCTGGTGTCACAGCAAAGGCAGGGTACCTGCCTGAGCATACCAGCAGCAGTAGCAGTGCTAGCACTGCGTCAAGCAGTACTGCTGTGCAGCCTAGCAGCAGCCAGCCACAGGAGTTGCCGCACCTGCCTGGCCAGGGTACTGCAGGGTCGCTGGGCAGCAGCAGCAGAGACATCAGATGGGGATGGGTGGAGTCGCCAGCAGCTGCAACTGCTGCTACTACCGCTACTATCAGCAGCAGCAGCAGCAGCAAGGAGTGCAGTGCAAGCTACTCGGTTGCGCCGGGTCAACTAGATATGCAGAAGACTATCGACTTGGAGGTTATGGGGGTTGAGGGCACACTGATGTCGATAGATGCAGACAGCAGCACTAGCAGCAGCAGCAGCAGCGCGACAGTTGCGACTGCGCCAGCATGGCTGTCAAGCAGCAGGTCAAGCAGCCCCAGCGATGCTGCTGACAGCTCAAGTCAAACATCCAGCAGCAGACGCGGCAGCAGCAGCAGCAGCAGCAGCTCCAGACGCAGTGCATCTGTCAGCAGTGTGGCGGTGCAACAGCCGGCTAGCTGCAACCTGATTGACACGATTGGTCACCTGCTCACAGCTGCTGCAAACTTGGCGCTAGTTGAGGGGAAGAATTTCATAGTGACTCCACCGCTGCAACTTGACCAGGCAGTGACACCTCCTGCTGGCAGCAGCAGCGGTGCTGGCGCTTTGCTGCCGCGCCCCATTCGGCCACTGCTGGTGGGGCTTGCAGCAAGCACATGCAGGCGTGTGTTAGGCTATGTGCTGGATGTCGCGCTGCAGTGCACGCCGCGTGGCGGGCAGCTGTCTGTGACTGCTCGCGAGTCGTCAGGTGGCGTTGAGCTCAGCCTGCTGCACACAGGGCAGGTCCAGGCGAGCCGTGTGCACACGACGAGCAAGGCGCTGTCACCAGCTCTCCACAGCAGCAGCAGCAGTGGCGCAGCTCAACAGCAGCCAGGCGTGACTAGCAACATCAGCAGCAGCAGTACATTCGCTGTTGATGCGGCATCAAGCGCAAAACGCAGCAGTGGCAGCAGCAAGCGCAGCAGGCGTGTAGTGCAGGAGCTGTCCTCCAGTGCCAGCAGCCGTGGCAGCAGCAGCAGCCTTGTGAGCCTTGACTTTGCAGGTCAGGTATTGCAGGAGATTGGTGGCAGGCTGGCAGTGGTGTACCCCATCCAGTTCATGAATGCTGTGAGCGGGAATTTGGAAGTTGGCAGCAGCATTGAGGTGTGGCTGCCACCTCCGGTTCAGGGCGCGACTGTGTGACTGGATGCAGCACAGAACAGGGTGTAGGTTATGCTGTACAGTGTGCATGGTTCTGGGCTGTATGGCTATTACATGTGTCTCGCACCAGTCACTGGGTGTGCCTTGCACCGTGTACTGGGTGTCTGACGCCACGCACTTCTTGATTGGTCTATACGAGCTTGATTGGTCTATACGAGAGCAGGAGGACGGTGCCTGGGAGTGTGCAGGGACTGCGGTTATGGCTGGTGTGATGGGGTGTGTGCAAGTGTACGCGCCTGCCATGCTCAACTGTTTGGTCTTGACACTGTTGTGTATTACTACTGAGTGTTGTGTTTGGTACTTGGCTTGTTGTGTGGGCCTGTTGTATGGGAGCTATGGTAACGGCCAAAGCTACCGTGCTGCTATCGTGTGGTGCACAACCATGCTTTATAGTAGGAGGGTGTATGCAGGCATGGACGTGCGTGCAGGAGGTGTTACGCCATTCTGTGCTGTGCTTGCTGTCCCGTGAGTCGTGGTTGTGTACTTGATGTTGTTGAACGCTTGTTATACTGGGAACGAAGAGCGGAGGGGCTGCGCGGTTGTGCAGGAATGAGTGACCAGAGCTGCGTTGTACATTGCTGCTTTACTTGGAACGTGTTCCTTGTCTTGACACCACTTCAACACCATGTTGAGGTGAACAGTTGACTGTTTGGGCAAGGCATCTGCTTAACCTCCAGGTTGGTTTGTGATGCTGATGTTTGCAGTGAGCAGGGCCCAGAGGCACATGGTGTTCTTCTTGCTTGGTTTAGTGCATGGGTTGTAAGGCATACCGTATGCTCAGTCTGCCTGTTGCACACTGACGCCAGCTGAACAGCCATGGAGCTGCGCCAAGCATGTGCTGTGCCACCTGTGTGGCTTTGCAATGGTTTGAACCCAACCCTGTAGTGTAGTATGCTACAGCGCCCTACTACCGTTGGCCGCAAGGTCTGGTTAGGACGGTGCCTGGTCTTGATGGTGTTGAAGATGACAATCAGCCAAGCTCAGCTTGAATATGCACGTGCGTGTACAGCATGCAAGGGGAGTGGAGTGGGAGGGAGGTGTGGGGGATTTGGCAGTCACACGTGAGGCATGCTGCGTGTACAGCAGTATATTGGCCCAGTTAGTGCAAAGTGTCTTGCACGGCAGCCTGCTGGTGCCTGCACCAAGCAGGTGGAGTCACTCTTGCTTGCAGGAGGGGGGGCTGTTGTAGACTGTTGAAGCAGGCCGGCATGCTCATATGTAACATTACTCGGTTCTCTGGCTCTGCTGACCCCTTGCGTTGCCGCTGCTGGCAGCATGACGTGTTGTCGCAAGGCCGCCTTGTCGTGCATGACGAGGTACTTCTGTTGCAACAGACTTGTAGGACAGCAGAGTTTGCCATATCAGCGTGTGCTGTGTGCCATTGCGGCAACCGTAATGCCATACATGCATATACATATGTATTATGCATGTCACAGACTTCACACCAAAGAACAGCCGCCATTGCTGCAGCAGGTCAGGGAACCAGGCTACCCAGATGATCACAGCCACACAACCATCACGAGACAGGAGCGCCAAAGCAAGTACACATACAAACCAATTATCAGCGGTGCTGAATCAGCACATCCAGATCATATGATCAGCACTGTCAGCCCATCCCACCTACTGGTGTCCCTATTATAGCATATTATAGCATATTTTACACACCATGCTGGGAGCTAATGCGTGCAAGAATCACATCAACCGTCAGGTCAGGAAGCTGCATGCAGACACAATTGTTTGTGAATCACTGCAGCACTCTACTTTGAGCCGTTACATCACGCATGTGCACCCTACACATGCTGATGCCATGCATTTTAAAAGGGCTAGGCCCTTTTTGTGTTCTGGTGCGTCAACGCGTGGTATTGAGTTGCTGATGCGTGTTCGAATGGGCTGTCTTTGCGTGCATGAGCGTACCAGTCGTTATGGCGGCAGCAGAGCTGATTCTAACACAGCATGTCCTGCTTGTGGTCAGGGTGTTGAGTCTTTGTCACATCTGATGTTTGATTGTCCCGCTACTTCTGCTCAGAGGGATACTATGCTTGATGAAATTCGGTCTGTTTGCGTGATGTTGCTGGCGGCGCTGAAAAATTGCGCAATGTGTTGTCGTTGACTGATGCATCCACTAAGTTGTTGCGTTTTGTTTCTGATGATATTTGGGGTAGTAGGGGTGTGTGCCGAGTGATATCTAGGAGCATTGCTGAGTATCTTGTCAAAGCTTGGGATGTGCGTAATAATTGCAAACACAATGGAGCAGTGCTCCCTCTTTCTTCCGCTCCTGAGGGGCGCGGGGCCGATGGCGTTGATGCTATGGCTTAATGGGTAACATGATGATGATGACACCATGCTGGGTCAGGTTGCCACAACAGCCTCACTGCTGTCGTTCATCAACTCTGGCAGGTGATCTCTGCAGATGATCTGTGCAGAGTGCCAGCAGCTACAGCTCAGCATGAACCCTACTGCGCGTCAGGTCCATGGAATCGTCGGGCAGCTTGTACGCTGCCTCGTCTGCATCGTCAGCAAAGTATGCGCGGTCCACGGCCGCATCCGCCTCCTCTGCAGCCCTGCTGCCCTCCCCCCCACTGCCATCTATGGCATGGTCTCTGCCGCACTGTGCACAATAGTCGTGGGCAAAGTCGCAAGTCACTGCAGCAACCTGCCGCACAGGCTTGGTCGCTGGCAGTGCTGCGATCTGGCTATACAGCTCGCTGCTCAAGGTGCTGCCGTAACGCAGCTGGAAAGCAGCCAGCCGCACTGCCTCGGCTTCTGCCCCGGCGTCGCCAGAATATGCTGCTGCTTGTGCGTACTGCTGTGCCCAGTACAGGTGTGTCGCGCTACCTGCGGCCACCTCGGCAACTGCTGCCACGATTGTCTGCAGGACTGGCAGTGGCGGCGCGTCCCCTGCTGCAGCTGCTGCTTCCACTGTCAGCTCATACAGCCTCAGCAGAGACGCCTGCAGCAGTTGCGGCAGCAGCAGCAGTGGCAAGATTGTCGTGTTACAAGCAGGCCCAACACGGCAGTGTGTGTTTGTCAAAAAACGGGTTTAGACGGTTTGTTTTGTTACTTGTTTATGTTCCAGCTGCTGCCGTCGCACTTGCATAGCCTTGACTATGCAACACAATGCCAAGGACTGGCGGCCAGCCCAGCGAGCTCCACAATGCCACTGCAGCAGGCGGCTGGTTAATCAGCAGCTGACCACCTTGCTGTTAAGCAGCGCTTCATGCATGCATACAGGAAAGAACACAGGCCACCGCCTGCCCGCATGCAAGCTTTGCTGCACACAACTACAGTACGTCACATTGCTGATGCAGTACGTATATCAACTACGCTCAGGTGCAGGCAAAAAGCTCATAACTGCTCCAGCAGCCGTGCACCTTCATCCACAGCTGCTGCTGCGGCTCCAGCTGCAGCCCAGCCAGGGACGTTTCAAATTCCTGCACGTGGCGAGATAGCTGCTGCTCCTCCTGCTGCAAGGCTGTCTCACTGCTGCTGCTGCTGCTGCTGAGGCTTTTGCAGTACTGCTGGATCTCCAGCATGTGCTGCTGCATCTCAGGCGGTAGGCGCCCCTGCAGTCCAGCAGCTCAGTGCAGCAGAGGCAGATGTGTGAGCAAACAGCTTGGCAACCACGTGACAAAAGCTGACTATCTTGCAGGCTATGTACTTGGCACTTGGCAGTTCCAACTGCCAGTGAAGCCGCAGACTGCCGGGTGGCGGCTGTCACCACCCTTGAATGTAAACATGATTCCTAATACAGCTTTCCTTCCTGGCTCCCTGACACAAGATCAAGTACTTGCTGCTATGCATGCAGCCTGAGCAGCACCAGAGCAGCAGCAGCAGCAGCAGCAGCGCAGCTCCCACCTCTGCCCTGCAGCGCTCGCAGTTGCAGCCCTCTGCAGCCATGATGCCCCCCAACCGCCTCACTGCGGTCCTGCGCAGCTTGAACGGCAGGAAAGTGTCCACTCCCAGCAGGTTGCGGCTGACGGGGGTGCCTGGCGGCACGCCATGCGGCCCGGCCCGGCATTCAGCATCACAGCAGACTGCAGCAGCACAACGGTGGAAAACATCAGGACACGAAATTTGCGACAAGGAATGTGATGTGGCCAGACTCTGACTGTTGCATGTCTAACTACTTGACCTATGGAAAAGGCTGCTGCCGTTCAGCATCAGATGGTGGTGTGCTGCACTGAGGCTGGTCACAGCAGAGCACAGCTGCAACACACACGCGGCCAGGTAGTGACTGCAAACTGCGTCAAACAGCTGCTGCTGACACGACAGTGGCCGGGATGTCTGCAGCGCGCAGCACACCTTGTGCATGACTGGTGCTGTGGTATTGGGTGCGCAGGAGTGGGGAATCATCGCCAGCTCAGGCCACACGCCTTGAACCACAGCCGGCAGAGCCTCCTGCTGCTGCTGCTGCTGCAGGGACACTGCTGCTGCCAGCCAGGGGTCCTGCTGCAGCACAAACACATTCTCCCCAGCCAAGCTGTGCTCCCCAGGCACGTTCCTCCACTGGTCAGCAGGGTTGCGGCACATCTCCAGCGCATAGTGTGCGCGCTGAATATATTGCTGCCCTGCCTGCTCGCCATACTCAGCATTAGGCCAGCAGCTCGCACGGCTGCGTTCCATAGCATGCGTCGCAACAGCAGCCAGGTCACTGGCACCTGGCGGTGGCGGGTTGTCTGTGACCATTGCTGCCAGGTCAGGCAGGGGAGGGCCGTAGCCCGGCTGCAGGCGCGGATACTGCTCGTAGTGCTCGCCATTATGCATGTACAGGCACCACACCTGGAAGCACACAGAGAGCAGAAATAATGAGTGTAAGCAACAGCGGACTGCTTTTTTGAGAGAAGATGGCCCTGCATGGGATCCTCACACACCGCATAGCTGAGTGCCGACAACGGATACAAGCAACGTACTTGTGCTGGGAACGTCAGCCACATGAGTAATACATGTTGCATTGGCTGGTTGCAATCTAGACCACACCGCATGGCCTTCGGAGCACAGGCCAACAGCACATTGCAGCATGCAGCTCCTGCCAACTGAATGCCAGCAATGATGTGCAGCCATCTTCAGTGCACTCCGGCAACGGCAGGCAGCAGCAGCAGCAACGGCAATGCCGACAGTGCCTCTGCCACTCACAGCGACGCGCTTGTTGCCAGCCGCAGCCTTTGCACGCAGCTGGCAGGCGAGGGCCTTGATCGCCATGCCCGGCACAGCTGCCAAGGGCTTGCCATCAGTCAGCTCCTCCAAGCTGCTAGCCAAAAAGTCCAGCTCATCCAATTGATAGTAAAGCATGTTGTCCCACAGTTCGGCCTCCCACCAGGCAACTCCCGAGACCTCTTCTTGCTCTTGTTGCGGCTCCTGCTTTTTGTCTCTGCTGTTTGTGATCCTTCGCACAACTGCGTCCCACCAGGCATCTCCCGTGACCTCTTCCTGCTGCGAGTCATGCTCTTTGTCTCCGCTGGCTATGATCCTTTGCAGTGCGTCAACCATCTTGTCAAATGGTAGTGCTGGGCCGGCGCTACTGGGCGGCAGGCTGGCCAGCGGGGTGTTCACAAGGATGGTGGCGGCTGGCGGCAGGCCTGCCTGGTGCGCAAGGAGAAGCCGGCATCTGCCAGCATGGCAGCAGGCACAAACGCAGCAGGCGCAGCAGAGGCGATGTGGTGTGCAAGCTCACTATGCGAGGCGCTGCGCAACCGGGACATCCAGCCACGCTTGACGGCGTGACAGTACAGCAGAGAGTGTTGCTGATGTGCTGTTGCTGAGTCAGGCAGATCTAAGTCACGCACAGGCCAAGCTGAATCCCAGCAGGCTGCTTGCAGCGACACAGCAGCAGCTGTGGGCAGCCAACACACCTGACCATGGGGACCTGGTGACCCAACTCACTCCATGACGACTCTTGGCATCACGCAGGTCTTGTGAGGACATTTTTCTGATCTCGTGTGACATTTCAGCTATCTCTTCAAGTCGAGCGCTTGATGGTTCAGCTACCTCACGGCCCTTTTTGCTGTCACCAGAGCTGTCACCAAAGTACAGGGTGTTGGGTGCAGCGCCCTGGGTGGCATCCTGAACCATGAAGCGCACAAAGTGGCAAGTGCAGTGCAGGCCAGCACACCGCAGTACAGTACAGTATAAGTGCAGTGCAGTACAGTGCGATGCAGTACAGTACAGCATCCACATGGCCACTGTATTCCAGCTGAGCAGTGCCAGACCCAAACATGGGCGCTGCAGCACAATGCAATGCAATGCATCCAGCACCTTCAACCGTCTCTGCTGTTACGGATGTATGTAGGATACAATGGATCAGAATGTAGCTTGCTGACGTGCATGACAGTATGCAATTGCAGGCATTGTTTGCTAGGTGCATGCTGGCTGGCTAGGCCCAACTGTTCAGAACAGTTGAACACTGACATGCTTGCGTGTTGAAACCTGCGCACCTCAGCCCTGTCCGAGTGTGGGAAGGCCTGCACCCTTGCTATTTCCGTATTCATTGAGTAGCCACGCATCCAGCGGTAGGCTTCCACCCCCTGCACCATTCGCTGTAGCTGGCCAGCCACGGCCTCGGAGCTCATGTGGAAACCAGGGCTGCTGCTGCTGCTGTGTACTCTGCTACTGTCCAGCCTCCTCCTGCTGCTGCCCCTGCACACGGGCTGCTGCTGTGAGTGCCAGCACAGCAGCGATGTACTGTTGCAGCTGACATGGCTGCTGCCTGTTGCCTGCATGGGGCATCTCTGTTGGATCAACATGCCACTACACTGACCAATTCAAGCACGGCTCAAGGCTAGAGCGTAATCAATCGGCAGATGCCGGCCCACTGAGGGCCGTGAGCTGCCCAGCAGAACACCCGGCTGCAATGCTTCGCAGGCTCGCGCAAGCACGTGACTACTGCCCGAGAAGCAATCTGTGATGGCTGCTTGTGCAACGCGTTGAGTTATTTGCGCTACGACTGTCTCTGCTGCAGCCAAGATGCGGACCAACCCGCAGGGCACTTGCTGAGCTGTTGCTATAGTAGCACTGCTGGTTTATATCATATCAGCGTCTACGGCAGGTTACGTGCGCAGCAGAGTTATGTTCCGAAACGGCTTGTGAGGCATTGCACCCCACTGCCGTGCTGACAGTACGGTACAAAGTTTCATGGTGCTTTTGTTCTGGTTTGTGTAATGGAAGCAGTTTCGTTCAGGTCTTCAAGGTACGTCGTGTCTTATTTAAACTAAAGTAGCATCAGCACTTCACGTATCTCGGAGACCGGACCTGGTCCTCAGCTGTTGATGTCAAGCAGGTGACTGACGCAGCACAGGAGGCTGCAACTCCAGCGGCTGCTGCAACCTTTGCAGCAGCTGTTGCAACATTGCACGGAAGTGGCCAAGGCCCTTCCACCAGCTGGTCGAAATCTGTAGGGGCAAGTTGCGAGCCCTGTTGGCTGCTCCGTAGCCACTGGCTGAAATGTCAGAGGCCCTAGCGTGCCCGGCAGCATGACCATACATGACGAGATGGTGTTCAGCAGTACATTACAACAAATTTGTACGACAGCAACGTTTGCCATCTCAGTGTGTGCCCCGTGCAACCACTTTGAGCTGACATGCATGATGCACGTGACGAACCCCATATCGCCTTAGGCTAAGAACGGCAGCCCTTGCTGCAGCAGGTCATGAAACCAGGCTACCCAAAGCATCACAGCACATTGTGCTGAGTTGCACTCACACAAAACAACAGGTACAAAACAAGTGCACATACATACCAATCATCAGCACATGGATCCCTCCTGGTCCAGCTATGCATTGCAGGTGCGCAGCTTGCTTTACATGGGTTCCGTCTAAATCTGCTCTTTGACATCCAAGCAATGCCGCCTGCACTACAAACTGGACATGCAGCGGGCGTGGCTGTGTCAAGCTGCAACAGGGGGTGACAGTAGTACCACCAGGTGCAGCACTGCGCACGCTTGGTACGAAACAACACAAAACATGACATTGAACCTCCTAGGAACCAGCTACTCCATGCTGCTGCTGCCGTTGGCAGCTGCCGTTCAAGCTATCAGCTGTAGTGCCTGGCGGTGCACCCCAACTCAAGCTTCAGGTCCTTAGGCAGAGCCCTGCTGTGCGCGCAGCATCTCCTGCTGCTTTGCTAGGAGCTTCTTCACTTCACCTGCACAGCAACAGGGCAGCACACAGGAAAGGGTTGAGCACTTGAAGACTGACAAATGCCGCTTCACAGCAGCCGTCAATTACCTGGAAGCTAGCTGATGCAGAGATCACTGATGTGTAAGATGACATGCGGGACATGGATGACTGACCAGGCTGCTTGCACAAGCACACAGGAAGAGAGTCAGGCAGACAAGCACAATGTGCAACAGCTGCCAATTGACGTTCGTCACGCACCCGGCTGCAGCAGTCCCGTCTGCATCTTCTCCACCAGCAGCGCAGCCTCAGGGCGGCGCAGCAGACCCTTCACATTCTGCAGCCCAGTGCCTGACAGTAGCAGCAGCAGCAGCAGCCGCAGATGTGATCGACACAGCTGCGTCCCAGACACAGTTGCACCATCCAACTAGACAGCAACCAGCCTTCGTGTCAGCCTTCGTGTCAGCATAATCACTTCTCCACACTGCAGGCAACATGCTGCCATGATACATCAAACAATGCGCAGCCACCCTCGTGTCAATCCCACTCACCAAAGCAGCGTCCACAGATGCGTGCACCACGGCCGTAGCACTGAGGGCACTCGACAAACTCGTAAGAGTCCTTTGCGCGCTTGCGGCTCAGCGCACGCCACTTGCCTGTGCCGCCACACATGTCACCTACATCAGCATGACACAAGCAGGTTGGTGCATGCACTGAATTGCAAAAGCATCATTAGCAACCTGCGCAGGGATGTCATGTTCTGCTGTCCAGGCTGAGCAGGAGCATTATGTATAGTGAACGATCTTAGGCGGATCCTGGTCTCCAGGTAAAAGCAACATCATACCTCAATGCAAAGCTTGACCAGGAGCGCCCCGCTCAAGCTCTCCTGAGCAGGAGCATTATGTAGCAGCAAGCATAAGACGGGCCATGCATGGGGTAATTGCTGTATGATTGTGCCAACTTACATGGCACAATGCCGATGCCAGCGCACTCCAGGCACTTGTTTTCAAGGTCGACATCTGCTGCCTGTGCTGAGCCAGCTGCTGCAGCTGCTGCTGCCACCATGGGCACCACCAGCATCATGCTGCGCCTGCTGGGGTTGATCAACCGGAGCCCCTCGTGCTCCTGCGGCTGCTGCTGCTCTTGGCTGCTGCTGGCCTGCGCATCGCCATTGCTGCTGCTTGAAGAGCCTGCATCAGTAGCAGTTGGCAGGAATGTGCCATGCAGCTGTGAACTACAGCGGCAGCAGTACTGGCAGCAGCATGGAGTCACCTGGGTAACCAGGCATAGGCTAGAACAGCATGCACATGCTGGATCGCACCTGAAGCAATAACTCTGCACTGTACCCTCCTGCAGCTGTAAATGGGCGCCTTGGTCTGCAGAAAAAGGGTAAGGTCTTCAGTCCACCTGCTCCACTCGCATGACCAGATTGCTGCCGGCCACATGGGTAGGCATCTCTACCTGCTGAGTCGCCTTAGCTGTGCATTTGGATCGGTTTAAATGCGCAGAGAGCGCCATGATGTTTGTGTGCAACTGCAAGTGAGGGTGAGAGGGTTGGGAAAGTCGAATGGTGTAACTACGACGCCAGATCTTGACCTGTAAACCAATTCAAATGCACAGAGCAACGCTGTTGAAAGACATGGAAGGCTTTCGATGCACGCACACTTGTGCGACTGAACCGCCATGCAGAGACCGTCCTCTCTTTGAAACATCAGAGAGCTTCTCACCTGTACCAAGTTGATTTTCGCCTATAAACCTGTATAGACGATCTTTTGCGTGCTACCGCTTGGCCCTACAACATCAAGCAGTCCCTCCATATGTATAACATTTTCTCGTTCAAGAACACGCCCTGCAGCTCAAACTCGTGTGTAAACCTAACCAATCCTACACTTCTACAAGTATCTGCGTCCTGAAGTGTGAAGGGCTGCAACCTGCCACAGCATGCCGCTGTTGACCAGATGCACAACACTTGATGCTGATGACTGATGGGTGGACGCCCAGCCGCAGCCAGAAGCACATGCCAGCTTATTAGCATCAGAAAGGAATAGGAATGGACCTCATACAGGCACCTCCGGCCCGAATACCACCTCTGAACCTGTTAAAGCATAACAGTGAGAGCAACGCTCAGGCCAGCACACAGAACAGCAGACGCTGTGCAAGCAGGCCAGGTTGAGTAGCGTAATCTTGCTGTGTTGCTTCAGGAACCTATGAAGATGTTGGACAGACAGCAGTCATAGCTGCAGAGCCGGCAGTTCTGCACTTTGGCGGCTTCCAGCCAGGTGTAACACTCAAGCAGACAGTGCGCCTGTGCAACATCTCCAGCAGCGCAACAAGAGTCCATGTTGTCCCTCCTGACTCTGATAAATTCAAGGCAAGCGCCGGATTTGTGATTCCTGCAGCAGATCACCAGCTGTGGGCAATTACATCAGCAGATGGAAAAGCACAGCAAGTCCTCAGCAGGCCCATTTCAGCAGCAACTCCAGTTGAGGTGCTTGCAGCACAGCTGCATTCCTGCAAGTGCAAACAGGTGGCCTAACCTGCTCTGCTACCCCCTCGCAGGTCACTCACCAGCGAAAGCCAGGCAGCATCGCACCTGGGCTTGCTGAGCAGCTGGTGATCGAATTTACGAGCCAGCAGCTGCGCTGCCATTATGACTGCATACGTGTGCAGACAGAGGTCAGTTGTGATGTGACCCGCCTGTTGCAATGGCTCATTCCCCCAAGGTGCACAAACACTTGAATGATTGCTATGAGACTTGTACATCTGCATGCGCTGTTGTAACATGCTGGCACACACGTGTGCAACGTTAGTGCTGGCTGATGGACCTCACAATGCAGCAAGTTTACACCACTGCTCAGTGGTAGCAGCTGCTGCAATGCGCTGCTTGACACATCATCACTGCCTTCTGCCCCGCCGTCTGTGCCAGGGAGGTGGCTTGCTCATCCCCTTGCATGCCTACCCAGTCATGAACGAGGTGCAGCTGCCAAAGCACCTCGACTTTGGCAAGGTTGCGCTTGGGGAGAGCACCACGCGGCAGCTGCAGCTGTCCTGCAAGTTGCCGCTGGTCTTTGGCTTCACTGTGACCGTCACCAAGCACAACAGGGCCTTCAGAGTGTCACCCTTAAGCGGCACAGTGCCAGCAGATGGCAGCGCAGCCATCAGCGTCACATTTATGCCAGTCAGCCTCACCACAGAGGAGCTGCAGCTGCAGGTGCGTTTTTGCGCAGAGGGCGTGAGCTTATGTGCGGCTTGCACCCTTAAAGCTTCAAGCCGTAGGGCTACCAGCAACGCTGGGCTGTGCTTTGCATGAATCAGGCAGGGAACTTGCGGCAACGCTGGGCTGTGCTAGGCATAATAAGTAGAGAGCACGCTGCCATGCACATTGATGTGCAGAGCAAACAATGCAGTTGGTACTGTCAGCTACCTGACAGCAGCAGTGACAGATGCTTGCTGTGTGTGCTGCTGTGCTGTGCAGGTGTTGCTGGATGAGTTCAATGCCAAGCCGATGCCGGTGACAGTCACAGGCTCTGCTGTTGCAGGGCTAGCAAGAGACAGACTGGTAGCAGCAGTGTTGAGCAGCAGCAGTGGAGCAGGCATGTTGCAGCACACGGGGCAGCTAGCAAGCAGCGCAGCTGGCACGGTGTTCAACAAAGGGGGTGGAACGACCCAGGGAGGTGAGACATGGTCTACCTTGCTTGCAGCCAGACCACGTAGGCATGCATGCGCTGCTTCACGGCCACAGTGGTGACAGCAGCTGCTGTTTCTCACATTGAATATGCTGCGGCACATGTGATTGCAAGTAGCAAACAGTAAGGGGCCACCTGTTAGCAGCTAACACGGGCTGATGGTATCATGTACCGGATTGCAGGCGCCGGTGGGGGTGATGCATTCACTGTGCAGCAGCAGCTGCAGCAGCCGCAGCAGCACCTGAGCAGCAATAGCACCAGCAGCAGCAGGAAAGCTGGGAGTACGCTGCACCGCAGCACGCTGCTGCCAGCCCTGCCCAATCGGCAGCAGCCAGAGGTGCTGCAGGAAGGCACCTGGTTTCCTGCAAGCCTCAGCAGCCAGCATGATATCAATTGCGTGCTCACCCAGCAGCCAGGAAAATTACGAACCAAAGATATAAAGGCAAGTGAAATATGTGTTGTCGCACGGCCTGACGTGCTGATGCCTGCAGTAAGTGCTCCACCACCATGGTTGCGTACTAGACAGGTGGAGTGTGTTGTTGAGTTACACTTGTATGCCATATAACACTGCGTAGCTGTTGCGGCCCCATCCAGTGTGTTGAGCCCCTGCCATACGCCCTTGCAACGTGCGCAGACTACTATTGCCAGCCGCAAACGTGAGCTGCAGTCTGAGCAGCAGGAGCTGGAGGCTGTGCTTGCTGCTGGCACAGCCGCAGGCCTGCACCCGCTGGACCAGCCTGATATACAGCCAACTATCAAGGTACACAGCGCTGTGTGCAGGTGCTGAGTATGTAACAACACCAAATGCTTTGTGCATGCTGAGCTTGCAGCACGTCACTGCAGTCAGTAGAATCTGAGGAGCTTGCAGGATGCCACTGTCTTTACTCAACTCCAGCTGCAGTAGGATGTAAGCACAGCAGTGCGCCAAGCTATGCACCCCTTCAAGTAGCGTCAGCTGTGCAGCATGCGTGACCCAGAAGTGTCCAGCATCTTGAAAGTAAACTCATTGGCTTGGTACATATTCTGTGGATGCCTGCAGGAGGCCCTGTTCCAGCTGCAGTTGCAGCAGGCAGAGGCGGGTGCCAAGCACTGCACAGGCCTGGTGGGCTCTCAGGGCCAGGTGCTGGGCCAGGACCCGCCCAGCCCAAGCACAGTAAAGCGGCTGAAGGCAGCACGGCAAGCAGCACTAGACCAGCACGAAAGGGACACTCAGGAGGCAGCAACACATAGGTGTGTAGCTATTGCTGGTGTATACAATATGGACGCATGAGGTTGCTGCGGCCAGTGCATGGGAATCCGCACAGATCGCCTAATCAGAGTGCTGTATAATGGCTTACAAAAATCCCAAGTAACGCATAGATAGTATTGTTGGTGCGGGTTTGGAGTGATTTCCACAGCTACACTCTATTGTGCTGCATTGGCTGCATGTTACGCAGGCTTGAGCTGGAGCTTGATGAGGCAGGTGCATTGCATGTGCTGCAAGAACCGCAGCAGCAGCAGCATAGCGCAATAGATGGCGTCAACCAACGCTCACAGGCAGCAGTCCCTAGTAGCAGCAGCAGCAGCAAACAGCAGTCATATGCAGGCTTGGAAGGCTTCCAGCCGCAGTGGCTGCTGCTGGAAGGCAATGAGTGGCGCAAGCGAGTGCAAGTCACGCAGCGCTTCGTCAATGCTGTGAGGGTGGTGATGTACCGCAACAGGGCCCAGGCACGACTGCAGAAGCTGAAACTACTGGCAGGTAGGAGTGTGAAGGTGGACCCAGCAGCATTGCTGGTTACCGGCTGAACTGTCCCTTGCCTGCATCTTGTGGAGCAGTGGTGCATGCCAGCACCTGCCGTGATAGCAACCATCTTGCAAGCTTGCATGATGTAATTGCTAAACGTCTGTTATCTGTTTGTGCTTTTCCATGTGCCACAGTGCGGTTGCGTGGCAACAGGGATCACATGGCTGGTGCAGCAGTGCAGGAGGTAGTGCTGGAGAGCACACTCGTCAGCAGGCCTGGCTTGGCGCCTACCCAGCTGCTGCTGCCGGAGAGGGTGCGGCTTGCGCAGCTGCCGCTGTACAGGCCTGCCAGGTTCTCAGTGCATGCTGAGGTGGAGCCTGGGCACTACGGCGACTTCACCATGCTGCAGCAGCAGCCGTACAAGGTACGTGCGTGATGTGTCCTGCAGCCGGCCGATGCTTTCTGAGTTGCCCAGTCACATTGCTGGCCGCAACACCAAACCCCTACTCAGCACATACCTGGTGCATGTTGCCATGGCTGCAGCACCAGCCACCTCTAGGTGCCATAACACGCTTCAGTGGAGTATCAGTGCCACTGCTGCTGGCGTATGCCACCCATCCCTGCCTCTGTAGGCTGAGTTTGAGTACAAGCTGCTGGGCTATGCTGCTGAGGAGTACCCAGGCCTCATCCCCTACCTGCCACCCTGCAAGGAGCAGCCGCTGATGCTTGGTGCTGCAGAGGAGGCAGCAGCTGAGCTGCCGTGTGGGCTGCTGCCTGCTGGCCTAGCTGAGGCTGAAGTGGAGAGCATGCCTGATGCGCTGGTGTGCTCACCATTCCTGCAGCTGGAGATGGGCAGCCGCTACACCAACGACCAGGTGTGCAGACTCATCATGGACCATGCACAACATGATGCTGCACAATGGGATGCTGTGCCAAAGCACTTTGAAAGTGCAACCATGCACAACATGATACTGTGCAGTGCATGCACAATGTGATGCTGTGCAAAGAGTGCAGCACACACTCATGACACTGCCTTCGTGCTTGTCACCAACGCCATACTCGCTAATCACGATTGCTGCTGGCAATCTGGCAGGTGTTTGTGCCACTCGGCCCGCACTGGGGTTGTGAGGCAGAGGCGTTGCTGCAGCCACGCCTGTATGCTTACCATGACAGCGCAGCACAGGAGGCACCAGGCAGCAGCAGCGTGAGGGCGCTTGCTGCTGCACCTCTCAGGTCCCACGCCTGGCTACCACTGCAGAAACCATGGCAGGTGAGGGGCTTGGCTGGACCTGGGGCATCAGAGTGCATAATCAGCTCGACGTCCCGGCATGTTGCCACGCCACATATCAGTGCCTGTGGTCAGTCACTTGCGCTAGCTGAATGCCAGACGTCTGGCAATTACGTGTTGCCGGCTGACTGCCTTGCGTGCCTGTTGTGTGCGGCCCCTGGCGTTTTGCAGGCTGGTGGAGTTGTGGATGCCCCTGCGCTACTGCAGGGCTCTGACCCTGCGCTCCTGGAGCCAGATACCCCAGAGGATGCAGACAAGCCGCAGGTAGCAGTCAAGGTACCGGACTTGGCGCCGTACCTACCTGACACTGCTGCTGCTGGTGGTGGTGGTGGTGGGGTAGACGCAAGCAGTGTGCCGCTTGTGCGGCAGCAGCACCAGCAAGATACAGATACACAGACAGCGCAGCAGCTGCAGGCAGCTGTGTCAGGGTTCAGCAGCAGTGTGGGAGCATACAACCAGTTGCTGTCACGGCCGCACAGGATGGCCATTCGTCCTTGAGGGTTGCATGCCTTAGCCAATTGCCTGTTCTATACACTTGGTCATTGCAATCTTCGTGGTCTGCTCCACCTAGCGTCGGATCTGTAACATCAATGTCTGTATTCTGAGTCACTGGTTGGGGGTGTTACACGGGGGGTGGGGTGCCGTATAACGCAGGGCCGCGGGGCCAAGTCCCAGTGTTTACAGCTTAGCAGTAGGGCATATGGGCGATCTGTTTGCAGTATGCAACACCGTGATGACAGCGTGGGATCTGTGTCCGGTATGCCACACCGCCCGCCATACCGCATGGTATGCAGCCGACCTGGCATACCGGCTGCATACCCCCCAGGATGCGACATTACTTCAGAAGTGCATGAGACGCACATACAAGTTGGCCGTCGGATCTGGCTGTCCGGTGCTGTTATAGACTGAATTAGATGGTAGCAGTACTGGTGGCAGTACCTGCAGCTGCAGTACTTTTCGTCATCACGGGCTTGTCATTCAGGTAAACCCTACATGTCGCCTCAAGCACCGCCCGAACATGACTTGGGCACGGACTGTGCTTGAAGTTACGAGCTTTGCTGATGTGTGCTTTCAAGCCACTGTAAAAGCAAGAAAATCGCACTGCACATTCGCCGGTGTACACAGCAGCGGCCGGTGCACCGGTGCCCCTGGACCAGCAAATTGTTGTCCTCGAGCACGAGTGTTCACCAAGACTCCATATCCGTGCTTATTGCACCTCTTACTGATACCTACACTGCCATTGAGGCGTACAGCTAGCTAGGTCCCCAGTGCAAGCTTTCGAGCCACGATTGGCGGGACTTGCTGGCGGGTTGCTGTCGTGCCAACCACAGCCACAAACAAAGCAGCAGCTAAAGGTGAGTGATTATATTGAGTACATCAGCATCCGCTCGTGCCATGCACACATGCATGTAGACGGCATCTTTCACCAACACTCTCTCACCCGCTGCTGCTCGATTGGTGTCGCAGGCTTGCTTCGTCACCATGGAGCCTATCGATGTAAGCATCCAAGAGATGAACGATAGGATGTACCGTCTTAAGCAGCAACACTACCTGCTGATGGTTTGTCAGCCTGGCAGCTCATTGGTGGCAGACGCAGCACAGGCTGTAGAGGGACTGCAGAAGAGCATCGCAGCCGTGGCAGCAGATGCGCAGAAACTGCTAAAAGAAACGCAGCAGGGTAAAGAGACGCAGCGGGGCGGGCTACCAGCATGGTGGCAGACCTGACAGAGCTGCCAGCCAGCGTACTGCAGCAGCTGAATGACGAGTGGCAGGACAGCCTGAAGAGCCTGGCTGCTTACCTAAAGCAGCACAAGCTGCAGCAGGAGTTCATGCCTCTGCTGCAGCGCTGCACAGATGGCAAGCAGCTGATGGACATGATATCAGCAGTGAACAGCTTCCTGCGGTTCACAGCCCTGCAATGCAATGCAGGCCCTGCAGCGTCAGTCTGCGATGACGCCATGCAGCTGCTGTGTGAGCTGCAGCAGCTGACTGGCTGCGGCAGAGCAGGCACATATGTGCAGCTGTGCACGATGCTGCTGGCGGCTGACACGCCAAAGCTGCTGTACATCCAGCTGCAGTACGTGCGCTCACAGCTGCATGCCATTTGTGGCAAGGTGGCTGTGAACAACATGAACGCAGCAGCAGCATTGGCAGCGGCAGCCGCAGCTGTGCCTGCGAGCAGTGGTCTGTTCAGTGCAGCTGTGCTTGCAGAGCTTGAGGAGAGCCTGGCAGCATCAGAGCAGTGCACCCAGCCAGCGTTCAGCGCAGCGCCAGCGTTCAGTGCAGAGCCAGGGTTCAGCGCAGCAGCAGCAACCACAGCAGCAGCAACCACGGCTGCCGACAATAAAGCTGCAGCACTGCCAGAGGACCCGTTTGGCATGGACTGCCGCGCAGATGGCTGCAGTGACGGCAGCAGCGCCAGCGACAACGCGCAGTCCAGCGCACACCCAAGTGAAGGTGGCTCTGGTGATGAGTGCATCTGCAGCAGCTCAGCAAGCAGCACTGGCGAGGAGCTGCCAGTGGTGTGTGAGGAGCTGCCAGTGGTACAGAGGGCCTTCAGGCAGCTGTCATGACGGCCCGGGCACGCCTGCAGTTGAGTCTGTGCCAGCATCATGCGCACCATCTGCGCGGCCCAGCTGCGCTGAGTCTGGTGTCGGCAGCAGCAGCAACAGCAGCTGTGATGACATGCAGCCTGCAGATGGTAGCTGTGACGATGCGCAGCCAGTTGCTGGAGGCAAGCAGCAGCAGCAGCATGTGGCGCGCAAGGGCAGGGTGCTGCGGGGCGTTGCTGGCTGCGTGGTGCGTCCCTTCAGGGTGCTGCTGAGTGGGCTGGGCAGGACGGCGCTGCTGTGCAGGCCGCGCTTCGGGTAGTGCTGCTGAACCACATCTGGACTTGCAGTCTATATTGGAGGCGGTCGTATGATGTTTTGAGTGGTGTGTTGTCATGTTATGTCTGTGTGCCACAGCGATTCAATCACAGTGTGGTGCTGTGGCTCTGGGCTGCGTTCTAATGCAAGCTGTTTGGGTTGGACTTGCAATGCTGTGAGAAGCAGTGATGATTGTATATGCTATGCGGTCATGTCATGCCGTAGCAAGTTGCGCTGCTATGGCTTGTATGGGTGCTGCTGTGGGCTGCGTATTGCGAGCAGTTTGGGTTGGAATTGCAATCTTATGAGAAGCAATTATGATTATATGTGTCTTCATGTCATGTCATGTCTTGTTGCTGTAGCAATTTGCGCTGCCTTGGCTTGTCATCATCATCACCATCATCATACTAGCCATACAAGCCATAGCATCACCGCTGCCACGCTTGTATGGGTACTGCGCTGTCGTAGTTGTTCTGCCAGGAAGGATGCCATGTGTGCAGTCGGTGGGGATGTCAGGCACAAGTGCATGGGAGTTTTGTGCAAAGCTGTTGCAGCAGCTGTACAGCAGCCTCGGGCAGAGTGGCGCCGTTGGTAGCAGCCTGCCACCTGAGCAGGCCAGGCGCGCCATGTCGACAGTGCAAACTGGGGTGGCATGGAATGTACCCAGATTCATTTGCAGCACTGCACAGAGGAGCCTGGGGAGGCTGTGCGGACTTGTTGTAGAGATTGCTTGCTGCATTACATGCGTGAACCATCGAGTGCACACCGGCATATCCATACTGGTGAAAGCTGGCACGCTGTCATTTCTTTACTGGTGAATGCTGGCGTTGATGCTATGGCTTGAATGGGTGATATGATGATCATGATGACTGGTGAATCCTGGCACGCTGTTGAACAGGGTACTTGCATGAAACTGGAACCAATTCGACTTTGAGGTAATCAAACCGGCGCAGTGACCGCATCGTATGCCAGCATCTGCATAGTCCTGTATGACTACAACTGACTGATGCGCAACACAAGCAAACTGCAGCAGACGGCAAGAATGATCCCATGGGCATTTCCAGCCCCAAGTTGTGGCAAGTGGCAAGTCAGGCAGGCGAAGCCGATGTATATCATAGTTTCATTGGGGCGCGTGTGCACACAATCTGTACAACAGGGATACGAGGGAACTTCCAGCCTGCCTGAGACGCCCTGCTGACGTGCTGACATGACTGTTGTCATGACACTACTTCACTGAGCCTAGAGCTCGAAACATATTTTGTGCTCGAGCGCTATTAAAAGTAGATATCATAGATGATATACACCAACATCACATCAGGGTTGTTCTGATACGTTCTCTCGTGTCTACCCTCATAGTCTGGTTGTTAGTGTTCTTCTGGTCCTCCTTTCTGGCTTGTCATCCGCCTCAGTGCGTGTGTGGTCTCAGTGCCACTTGTGTCTGACAGCAGTGGTTCTGCACACTAGCCGGAGGCAGACGGACAGTGGCCAGCTGCCTGGGACGGATGCGAGGCGGAGCACTGTCAAACATCGCAAGCACGTACACGCGTTACAACGCAGCAAATACGTCTTTGCTACAGGCTGCTACGCGCGTTGTTGTCAGCATCGTCCGACCGAAGTGCTTGATGGATGATTACCAGACTTTCGCTTTGCCGCGCTGTTCGTGGATGTTCAATGCGTGACAAACCCCTAGAAAAACATTTTAATGGTAAATTAACTTATTGCATGAAACCATCGCAGCTGACGCACTGAACAGCACGTGCTCTCAGCTGTTACTGCTGTACACCATGCCAGCTGCAGCTGCAGGAGCAGCTTGGCAGGTGTTGTGCTAACCAGGTCAGCAAACAGTGCACAATACAATTTGGATTACAGCAAACAATATTTTCGTCTGTTCACTGTCAATAGCCAAGTATATATATGCCTGTAGCACCTGTCCGACAACAACGCGCAAGTCGTACGACTGGCAGCTGCCAGCAGGCCTATGGGCCAACCCATGGGTAGCCTAGGCTAGCAGAGCATGTACTAATGTGGCATGTAAGCCATGCAATGAGCACTCCAGCAGCACCAATTTGCCCCCAAGAGATAATGTTGCCTTGTTATACACACCACATTAATTTGCAGCGCTGCTACCTTTCTTACATTAAGAAACACAGAGAGCAAATGCTTTGCTGGTGTCGCATCATCATCATCATGTTACCCATTAAGCCATAGCATCAACGCCATCGGCCCCGCGCCCCTCAGGAGCTGGTGTCGCATGCGGAATGTGCAGATTCTATGGAGGGTGCACACACAACACAGCAGCCAAAGCAGTGTGAATGCCAATATGCGGTCAAAACAAGCTACCACTGTGCAATTCCATAGGTTGTGGGAAATTATGCTATATCCTGATCCTGCCAGCAGTGCTGAGCAGCAGGCTAAGGTACGTTGTGAAGTGCAAAAGCCAACTGCCAAAGGGCCATGCAGCAAATGTATATCAGATGCCATCAAAACGGGATATGCCGCGATGCCTGTCAACCATCATACTCTGTAACTTCAAACACACAGCAGTGCTGCTTGATGCTTTTGGCACAAGCTTATTACTGCAGACGCGCTCAGTGCGCTGCTACCACACCTTTGTTGACAGCATTCAACAGACTGCCTGCTTGCACAGTGCCACTGGTGCAGTGTACCTCCAGCCGGCTGAACAACAGCACAACAGGGCAATGCTTCCAAATAGAAGTGCAGCCACAACTGTACTGCACTATGCCTGCAGGTACTGCCAGGAGCAGATCCTGCAGCCAGACACACTCTACAACACATGAAGCACCCTTGTGTACAGATGGTACAGCTAGGCTGCAGCATTTACAATCCAGCAACAGCAACTTGCCACCAGTGAGAACTTGTGCCTTGCTGTACTGACAACGCATAAGAATCATGCAGACTTGAAAGGTATGCGTTGGTTGTGTTGCCTGTCAACCATCATACACTGTGACGATAACGCACAGGCTGGCAGCCATGCTGCTTAATGTCCTTCAGGCGCATTCTGCAGGTCTAAGCAAGCAAGCAAGGCATGCACATGGACGGTTGCTGCCTACGATACTGCAGCCGCACTGCCAGCGCATGCAGTAACGCTCAGAGCACCAAGCAACTGCTGTGATGCCAGAACTTACGCAGCCAGGTCAAAGTCCTCCTCCTCCTCCTCGCCTTCATCCTCCTCTTCATCTTCACCGTCGCTGCTGGCCATATCAGCATCACTGTCGCTGTCTAAGCTGTCAGAGTCATCCTGCAGTGCTGCTGCTGCTGCTGCTGTAGAGCTTGCACTCTTCCTACGCTTAGCTGCAGACGCTGCACGGGTGTCTAGCACTTCAACTAGTAGTTCTGATTCATAAACAAACGCATCATCTCGTTTCCTGGGCTGCTGTCTGCGCGGTCTGTCGTTCATTGTCGCTGTTGTTGACACCAGAGCATACTCAATGCCGAGACCATATATCATGCATATAAAGCTTTTATCGTTTCCAAAAAGCCGTGTTCACTGCTATCTCGCCCTGCATGCGTGTTTTGGGGTTAGTGTGAAGTGCACTGTCACCTGTTAGTGGTTACGCTTGCAATCGTAAAGACGCATGGGGGCTTGAAAAAGCACAAACGAGCAGAAAATACATGTACAAATACTTTACAGCAGTGCATGGGCCCTGACTGTGAAAAGAACCCCTTCGAACCCCTTTCTCACACTGGACGGAGTGCTGTCACACTTCGTCTGACATCCGCCCACCAGTCACCCCACTCCGTCTAGTGTGTAGACCTAGTGGTTCTCCTCCCCGCTGTGTAACTCTCCTTTGGTGAATGTTTTCACAGCCAATTCAAGGTGTGCGCGTCTCCAGTTAGCTTCTTAGCAGACGAATCTCTAACCTAGTGCATTCTTGTGGCCAGGAACAGCCCGAGCGTGCTTGCAATTGGCAGTAGCTGTGACAGTACTAACGACCGTGCGAGCGCCGCCATTTGCTAACCCGTAAATGAACGTAGTTAAAGCAACCCTCAACCTTAATTGAGCATTTCTAGCCGCTTGTTGCGTAGCGTGTGTCCTACCGCCCAAATTGCAGCTCTGCGTGCACTTCGCCCAGCCCCAACAACTAGGAGTATTAGCACTGCGTCCGCGGTTGCTTGGCCTGCTTTCTGCCTTTCTATTTCAGAGCCCACAGCGTCAAAGCTACGTCCTACTACCCACCTAGCAGGCCTCCCCTGGCTATCAGAACAACCCTCTCTCTACAGGGTCCACTCGCATTCCCTCCTCTCCGGACTGGGCGCGACCTTCCGCGCAAGTTAATTCGGTGAGGGGCAACGCCAGTTGTTTGGGCAGGCGGTAGTGTGTTTGAAGCTTGCAGCCACAGCCCGGCAATTGCTGCCTGTGCATGTCCGACAGCACTAGGTCGCAGGAGCCGTGAGGATCGAACATCTATTTTCGTGGTTTACAGCTGCGTTGTATTACGTTTAGTAGTTCAAAGTGTCGACCTCGGGAACTCCGGATACTTCAGGGTCCCTCAGTTCTGTGAGTTCTCTTGGTTCGTTCGGCACACCTCTAGCTAATACACCACTTAGAACACCTATTTTAGATTTAGAACAACTCGCTGAGCGTTTAAATACCCTGCCATTAGAAGAATTCGACAATCCCATTTTTAGCAGTGCTGACCAGCCTTCACTGCTAGCAGCAGCAGACGGCACAGCAGCACTTCCCCTGCCATCACCTGCTACCAATTTGCACTCTGACGTCTTTGCCACGCCTGCAAGGCCGCTCAGACGTACTGCTAGCTACACCTGGAACTTTTTCAACGCCAGACAGTGGAATGACCCCTTAGCTGCTGACACAGTCAACTACAGCGAGGATATGTCACGCGCGTTTGTAAAGTTGTATGGTGGGACGCCAGGGATTGAGGGTTTAGATCATCTTGCTGAGTATGAGAAACATGCTAGACATTTTCCTCCTAACACCTCCTGCCCTGCTGTGCGTGTCAGGACAGAGATAGCATGGCTTGCAAACAGCTATGAACCTCACTCACCCTTTCAGATGTGGTGTGAAGAGAAGCTGTTCACTGTGCTTGCCAACTTAGACAAAGCTGTTAGGACAGGCACCCAGCAGGAGAAGTCTGATGCCGCTGAACAGGCTGCTACTGCTCTGGAAGCCGCCATAGTCGATTACAAGAAGGAGTTTTGTGGTAGCAGCAGTAAGGATCTGGCAACACTGCTGGGCACAGAGTTCAGCCAGAATGCCTCACTGGTAGACATCATCAAAATAGTGAACCAATGTAGCACACTGTATGGCATCAATGCTGGCCGCTTGCCTGAAGAGTGTGGTGTAGTTGAACTGCTGCTCGAAAGAATGCCGCCAACGCTGTCAACTAAAGTTTCTCTTGGCTTGGCAGCGCTCGCAGGCACAGAGGCAACAAGGAACACCCTAGCCAACGTGGGTAAGATTCTTAGGAACCTGCTAAAATCGCGCGAAAGTGTTCTGTTCCTGCAACTAGGTGCACACAACAACCATGCCGCAACCAACCAGTTTGATGATGTGCATGCTGCTGCTGCACCTCGCCCTAGCTCCTCCGCTAA
Source organism: Tetradesmus lagerheimii (assembly GCA_902809745.2). Lineage (NCBI taxonomy): Eukaryota > Viridiplantae > Chlorophyta > Chlorophyceae > Sphaeropleales > Scenedesmaceae > Tetradesmus > Tetradesmus lagerheimii. The sequence continues at coordinate 151,698 of CADDIJ020000799.1, forward strand.
CAAAGTTTCCTTTAGCTCCGATGTTAGCAGCCTGGCTTTCTCCCAGGCCAGCGAAGTGGACAAGTGCAGGGCTCTAGCTGTCATCAACCCTCAAGGCATCATCTGTTGAAGGACATGAACAGGCACGATAATGGAACACTGATGATCCTGTTGCCAGCCTTAGTGACCAGCTGCAGCATGCATTAACAGAAGCGATGGGCAACGCCGCACAAGTCTTTGCAACTCACACTGCAGGCGGGTACCAACAGCAGCCCAGGCAGCACTATAGCCAGAACAATGACAGGTACCCTAGGCAGCAGCAGCAATCTTTTAGGCCGCAGTACCCACCTTGCGAAGCATGCGGCGCGCCTGGCCACCCAACCAGTGCATGCTGGGTGCTCAGGCCGGACAAATGCTCTGACCAGTCGGTGCTTAGCCAGCACTACCGAAACATCCCTGATGAGTGCAAGCCGCTGTTCATTGCTAACTTAAAGAAATTTAACCTGTACGACATTGTAGCACCTCAACTGCAGCAGCCTGCCGCCGAGCCGGACGCATACCCGCCCAAGGCTGCGCATGACGGACCTATAGCGTTCACTGTGACTGGTGGCAGCACATTTGCCGCACCCTGCAGTGAACAGCCAGATACTGTTGTAAATAGCATGTTGGCCAGCACATCTAACCCATCTGATTGCCAGCAATGTGCGGGCTGCGGTCACCCATGCGATGTTAAATTTAGCTTAGCGCATGACACAGTTGGTGCTCTCACATGGCAATGCCCTCAGCAGTCCACCTCCGCCTGTGTTTCTGGTGTGCCGGTTTCTACTAACGATCAAGTTCTGCATGCTTGCGTAACCCGCTATGCAGGTCAGCTCCCCGTTAGCTACACCACCTCCAAAACACCAGACTGCGAGTGCATGGAAGTGTCAACCAGGGGCCAGGCGAAGTCCTCCGCTGCAACCCCTGCTAGCATCGTAACCGCACCAACCCGTAGTGAGCCTAGCAAGGGCAGCACTGCAACTGTGCATAAGCAGAAACCTGTCAGCTTTGCACCTGCTGAGCCGCAGAAACCTAGTAGCACGCAAACACAGCAGCAGTCAGGCCTTGGCAATGGCTGGGTTGTTTTGCCTATGGATGCTGCGCGCACTGCACTGCCTTCTCTGTTTAGCAGCAACCAGTCTGGCGTTTCATTAACAGCAGCAGCAGTGTTCACTGG
>CADDIJ020000801.1:0-40613 GCA_902809745.2 Tetradesmus lagerheimii
TAGGCGTTTGTCAAATGGACAGCCAGAGTCCAACAGGGATGCGCATGTTGTTACACACACTGTGACAGCATGGGCAGCATGCTATGACAACGCGGCTCGACCAATGTTGCTGCAACAGCTGTGCTCCACAGCGACGCCTTGTACAGATGCGGTGCATCACACCTATTCATTTTGCAGGCGCGAGACGCAGCTGCTGCCTGCATGACTGCCGCATGGACCCTAGCCACAGCAGCCCTGAGCACCTCAGTGTCCCACACTGCCAGCCTCCTCTTGGCAGCACTGCTCAGCGAGGCGTCTTCAGCCACACTCTGAGACACAGCATCCAGCTCGTTCTTGAATTGCAGGAATCAGGTTGGGTCCATGCCAACATCAGGCTCTTGCTGCGCCCTGTTCCTGAGCGCCATGTACAGCGCCCTGTACTGGGACTCTCTCATGTCAAGGTATAGCACAGAAGCGCCTACACAAAAGAAAACGCAGCCGACAAAGTTTTTGTTGTTACTTCATATAAAATAAATATGATGTATGCCTGCTGTATGGCTGCCGTAGTCGTTGGCTGAGGCAATCCTCAGCTGCAGGTGGCCTGCACACAAGCTTTGCGAGCGCTGTTGGGCGTCATAAATAAGAAATTAAGTATATAAACGAAAGGTCTCATTCGGTGGCGATATATGAGATCGTACACGGCGCTGATGTCCTGTGCTGGCCCCAGCACGTAGTCAACAGCAGTAGCTGACATGCCGATGAATTGCAGCGCTCAAGCGCTGGACTGCAGCGTAAATGTTTCATTGATACTATGTTTCACCTTGAGTCAACGTCCGCGGCTTGTCCACCGGGCTGAAAATAGCACTGTCCGTGGGTGTCCGCTCAACCCTGAAAACCCTTATTCCCTAAGTACGGGCACAACTCTTGGTGACTCACCACGCATCTGCGCGGAAACCGCTGGAAAATGCATCCAACCAACATTCCAACATTCCGTCACCAACAGAAACGCGAAAATCTGGAAGCAGAGTAGCTCTGCTGGGCGCAAGGAGCACGGTGTCCTCCGCGGACGCTACTGCACAAAGCAGTGCCGCGCCGCCTAGGCAGCAGGCCTGCCCTAGACAAGCATGTCTGCTGAGATGCAGGCAGGCAGTGCAGCATATCTCAAAAGAAACAATGCACTCAAGCATGGCATACACAAACCCTGCTGAACATCATCCGATGCTAAGTCAGCTGAATCATTCATGGGAACGAAGTCAGCCTGGCCAACAGGCTTTGAAGCACGGTAAGATGTGTATGCGCCACTCCCGCCATTCAATGATTTTAAATCAAACCACTTTTTCAACAGTGGCAATTGGCGTGTGCACATGCGACACGTCACTGTTGCGGCCCGCCGGTTCAGACCAGTGCTGGAACATCAAACATATGCAGATGATGATGCACGTGATCAGCATCATGCCAGTGCCTGAAAACAAACCAAAACCATGCTGATCTACTGCTACTAGTCTTTGCTGTCCATCGAATAATATCAATTACATACCATTCATAACTGCTGCACTACAAGCAGCTTGATGCCTCACTGCGGCCTGTCGCTGCTAGTGGTATGTGTTGGTATTCCTCCAGCTAAGCACAACCACTGGCAGATGCCGGTCACACAATGACCCAGCCCCATGAGTCATGCAAAAAAGGCGCATGCTGCGCACCCAGCTGTCAGGCCACGTTCTTTCAACGTTCAAACGCTTCAAACTCCAGCTGCTGCAGCTGCCGCTCACTGCTGAAGCTGCAGGCCTCTATGTGGCTGTAAAGGCTGCTAGTCTGTGGTGGTAGCCCTCCAGCTTAGCAATCGCCAGGTTTCGTATAAAACTGACCGTCAGGGCCAGCCGTTTGTGAATGAGCAGCAGCACTCTAGCAGAAAAGCAGCCGCATGTGTCATCTGTAAAATATGTGCAGCACCCAGCTGTCAGGCCACGTTGTTCCGCCGTTCAAACACTTCAAACTCCAGCTGCTGCAGCTGCCGCTCTCTGCTGAAGCTGCAGGCCTCTATGGCTGTAAGGGCTGCTAGTCTGTGTTGGTGGCCCTCCAGTTTAGCAACCGCCAGGTGCTGTTCACAAACTGACCCGGCCACATATGAAAAAGCAGCAGCACTCTAGCAGAAAAGCAGCCCAACGTGTCATGCGTACGAAAGTGGCGCACCCAGCTGTCAGGGCACGTTCTTCCTACGTTCAAATGTTTCAAACTCCAGCTGCTGCAGCTGCCGCTCACTGCTGAAGCTGCAGGCCTCTATGTGGCTGTACGGGCTGCCTTCTTCGCACAGCCACTGCTTCATCTCCTGCAGCTGCTGCTCGGGACCCTGACACTCACCCACTGCAAACAGAGAGCAACAGCGGTTGAGTCACACGAGAGCTGGCGCAGCAATCGTACAGGTCAAACTGTCACAAACCCTGCCAGTGCCGCACAATGTGCTGGTGGGCTGTGTGGCCAACACAAGTGGCCAACACACAGCCCACCAGCACGTGCTGCAGTCTGTTCAGCAGCTGGGTATGGGACTTGGGCTGCTGCTGCTGCTGTTGCCGCCGCATATCTGTTACAGGCGCAGCGGCCAGTTGACTGTGCCGCGCCCTGCGTTTGCCACCCAGCCCACCAGCTTGAGTGCTGCATCTGCTGTATTATGTTTGCAACCAGGTAGACTGCAGCCCTTTTCGGCTTGAAAGCAGCCTGCTGCATCTGCCAGCTGTCGCAAGCCAATAGCTTGAGGCTTCGCTGCATCTGCTGCATCTGCTGTTACATGAGCCAGCATTTACAAATCTCAGGCAGCAGCTCACCGACGGTGCCGCACATTGTGTGAACCACCCAGCCCACCAGCCCATGATGCAGATCGTTTGACAACTGGATGTGGAACATGCAAGCTGCTGCTGCTGCTGCCGCCGCATATCTGATACCCACCGCAACCACTCACCGACAGTGCCGCGCATTGTGTTGGCCACCCAGCCCACCAGCTGGAGTGCGCTGGCCTTCTGCACTGTGAACTTCCGGAAGTAAACGCCCTGCACCTGCAGGTCAAAAGTATGACTGATCGACTTGAAATTCACAAAAGTTAGGCAGCAAACGTTTTGGCTAGGCAGCATGCATTGGTGTTTGATCAGCACAGTTGCCGCAACAAGTCTATCTAAGCCAGTACGCAAGACACAGCACGAACACAATGACAACTCAGCTTTCAAAGTGAACATGATCAGCTCCTGGTGGCAGTTCAAGCACTGGAATGAGAGACACTCGCTTATACTTGCCTGTCCTGCTGCCGTACAAGCGCTGCTCACAGCAGTGACACGCCTGAGGTTGACTACAACAAAAGCAGAAGAATTACCTTGCCCGTTACTTCGAAATGGAACGCGCCGAGTGATCCCATGGCCTCCACGTGTGAAGCACACGCTTCCTGTGCTGCACCTGGGGCTGGTGCTACTGCTGCCGCTGCTGCCACTGGCAACGCAAAGCTAGGAAGCTGCAAGAAGGCCTGCTTTAGCACTGGGATGTTAAAATATAAAGCAAAGCTGCACAGTCCGCAAGTAGCTGCGACGACTAAACGTGCATGCTGAGGTGGCATGGCATTGATTGGGGAGCTCCTCGCCTCGCTCGCACTAAGGTGGCATGACGCCTTGCTACGGCCGAATACATGCCACGTCATCGTAAGAGTAAACTTAAAACAAGGTCTAGCAGCAGATGGTGCGACTTGGAAAGCACGGGGGTGCATTATGCAATCTTACTGGCAGTTGGCAAATGACAATGGTGCGTCAGCCTGCACAACCGTGATGTTCAAGGAGCCATATCTACTGCACCGCGCACGCACAGTCTTGTTCAGACCCCTTTGCTGCATGGTACCATTGATTTGGCCTATCACTGCGCAGCTCTCTCAGAGTTCCTTCGTTTGCTGCTCGCACGTGCTGGGATCGCAGCTGCGGCAGCAGCAACATGGCGTACCATAATGCTTTGAGCCGTCTATCTGTACTATCATATCACCTAGGGGCTGGCGAGGAAGCATCATGCCTAGCTAGACAAGACACAGCAGCAGCAGCTGATGAGTCTGTGCGCCCAGCGCCAGGTGGCGGAAAGGGCACGCTGACTGTGCTAGACAACCGCACTGGCAAGAAGTACACGGTGAGCTATTGCGGGGATGCATTGCGAGCATGCATGCCATGCTCGGACCTGCAGTCTGGTTCCGGACAGGATTAGCATGTCGAGCGAAGTAATCGTCATAAGCACCAACCATGTGTTCTTCTGCGTTTACTGGCACAGCTTGAGGTATCGGAGGGCGGCACAATCAGCGCGCAGGCGCTGAAGCAGATCACTGCAGGAGGAGATGGTGTTGGGCTCAGGACATATGATCCTGGGTGAGCAAGCAATCTGATGGCGTTGCAAAACATCCCTTGTGTCACGAAAGCACATATATAACAGTCTCTGCATGGCGGTAAGCACACATCTGCCACCTCTGTGTCCGCATGCAACGTGTGCTGCAGCATGTACTGCGGCTCTGCTGCTGTGCGTGGGTCCGCAGCTGCTGCGTCGCCGTGCATTCAGCTGCTGCTGTCAAGCGATTACAAGCAGCACTTGCTGCTGTCAGTTGAGCTGCTGCTGCATGCTTGCTGCCTTCAAGTACTCTTCAAAACCCCTTGCTGGCTCCGCAATGCGTTCCTCTGTGCCGCACTGCAGCTACACCAACACGTCTGCGGTGATCAGCCATGTCAGCTTCATCGCTGCAATTCAACGTCTCCTTCTGCTGTGCCGCACCTGCAACTGCACCGACATGTCTGCCGTGATCAGCCACATCAGCTCCATTGCTGCTGCTGCTCCTCACCACCTGCCTTCTCTTTCTGCTGTGCCGTTTATGCTGCGCCGCGCCTGCAGCTACACCAACACGTCTGCGGTGATCAGCCACATCGCTGCTGCTCCTCCTCACCACCTGCTCTGTTCTTTGTGCTGCGCCGCACTTTTTGCTTTGTGCTGCAGCTACACCAACACGTCTGCAGTGACTACATCAGCTTCGCTGCTGCTCCTCCTCACCACCTCCTCTGTTACTTGTGCTGCGCCACGCCTGCAAAACAAAACAGCTACACCAACACGTCTGCAGTGATCAGCCACATCAGCTTCAGTGCTGCTCCTCCTGACCACCACCTGCCCTCTGCTTCATTGCCAACCAAATCCTCCTTGTGCTGTGGCTCTGCTTCACGCCTGCAGCTACACCAACACGTCTGCGGTGATCAGTCACATCAGCTTCATCGATGGCGACAAGGGCATCCTGCGCTACCGCGGCTACCCCATAGAGGAGCTCACGGAGGCAAGCTACCTGGAGAGCGCGTTCCTGGTGCTGTACGGCAACCTGCCCACACGGTGAGCACAATGGTCCCGCTACATTGCATTACATGCTCTCTCAGCTAGGAGAGGCAACCCCAATCAGCAGCCAACGGGAAGTTTCACGTCTGTCGGCATGCTGTTGTGGGTATTCTGGGTAGCTTGGGTAGTTTCTGGGTAGCTTGGGTGGTAGCTACGGAGGATGCATGCTGCTGTTGGCCAGCTACCTGGAGAGCGCATTCCTGGTGCTGTACGGCAACCTGCCATCGCGGTGAGCAAAGTGTCACATGTAAAACCTTCAGCATGCTGTAGTCGGGTATTGGCAGTAGCTGTTGTCGTACGGGGCTGCTGTTGTTGTATTTGGATTTGGAACATACAGTGCCGCTGTGCATCCCCGCATGTGTAGCACAGAGGCGTGCCCCGCGCTATGTCCCTTGCACACAACACCCACCGCAAATTACATGTTCGTGCTTTGTGTTTCACCAACGCTGCAGGCCCGAGCTCGCTGCGTTCAACGAGTCAGTCATGATGCACGCCGGCGTGCCGCGCGCAGTGGAGGACGTTATCCACGCAATGCCGCACGACGCTCACCCCATGGCCATCATGTTGACGGGACTGTGTGCGCTGTCGGGTTGCCACCCGGAGCAGAACCCTGCGCTAGCGGGGCAGAACGTGTACAAGAGCAGGGAGGTGCAGGATCAGCAGATCGCACGCCTGATCGGCAAGGTATGTTACTTTGTTATGTTACTTTGTTACATGCTGTGGTTGGTGCGTTGCTTTGTGCTGGCGGTAGATCTAGATCGGTTGCTGCTTGTGGCTCAGGCGTGCGATGCAGACATGTGCTGAGAAAACATCAACATCAACTTGTGCATATGCTGCCGCCGCTGCTGCTGCTGCTGCTGCTGCTGCAGATCTCCACGCTTGCTGCGCTGGCCTACCACAAGTCAACCGGCCGCACAGCAGCACGCCCCAACCAGCGCATGGGCTTTGCAGGTTAGCAGCAGCAGCAGCACAGCTGTCAGCGGCACATAGAACAGCAGGACACACCATTGCTAAGAGACGTTGGAGCTGTTGGCCACAGGATGCAACAGGCAGTGTTTGGGGTGGCCCAATCGAACGCTCTCGGAAGTGCACAGCAGCAGCAGCAGCAACAGCAGCAGCAAGATGAAAACACATGCGACAATGCAGCTCAAGTCTGAGTACTGCCTTTTGCTTCTTTGCCCGCAGAGAACTTCCTGTACATGCTGGACAGCAGCGGTAGCCCCAGCTGGCATCTTATAAATTCATACAAAAATCTTGTAAAACTACAAGCAAAGTGCTTCTCTTTCTTGCCCTTGTATGCCGAAAATAACCTCCTGTACATGCTGGCAGCAACCACAACGCGAGCTGGCATCCTCTAACATGCAACTTTTGCGTTGTTTTTGTCATTTTCTGCAGAGAACTTCCTGTACATGCTGGACAGCAACGGCAGCCCCAGCTACCATTTTATACATCCTCATGCAAAGTCCTGTAAAACTACTAGCAAACTGCTTCGCTTTCCTGCCCTTGTTTGCCGCAAATGACCCCCTGTACATGCTGGAAGCAACCGCGACGCGAGCTTGCATCCTCTATAACGTAACAACGCAAGTGCCGAACACGTAACATGCAAATTGTTGTGGGTGCTTTCCTGCAGAGAACTTCCTGTACATGCTGGACAGCAACGGCAGCTTCAGCTACCGGCCCATCCTTGCATCCTCTAACAGGCAATAATTGAGTGCTTTCCTGCCCGGTTTCCTGCAGAGAACTTCCTGTACATGCTGGACAGCAGCCACAACCCAAGCCTGCATCCTAACACTCAAAACTCTGGGTGCTTTCCTGCCCTTTTCTGCCTTTTAATCGCAGAGAACTTCCTGTACATGCTTGACAGCAACGGCAGCCCAAGCTACCGGCCCAACCCGCGGCTGGCGCGTGCGCTAGAGATCATGTTCATACTTCACCAGGAGCACGAGATGAACTGCTCAACAGCAGCGGCGCGCCACCTGGCATCCAGGTGAGTGCTACTTTGATTTATAGGGTTTGAGTTTGCTTTTCTGTAATTGCTGGTTGTGGTGTGTCAGGAGCACGAGATGAACTGCTCCACAGCAGCGGCGCAGCACCTGGCTTCCGAAATGGGCTCGTTTTTGTTTTGAAGGCCGATAGGCAGCTTGGTTGGGATTGCTCTTATTGTAACACTGCTGCTGATGTGTCAGGAGCACGAGATGAACTGCTCCACAGCAGCAGTGCGCCACCTGGCTTCCAGGTGAGGATTAGAAAGGCCAGAGGTTTGAGGCATCGGGGTTTTGCTCGTCATGTCATTGTTGGGTGTGATGTGCCAAAACTTGCATCATGCGCCTTAGATGTAATGCAAGGCAGCATCAACCAGTGCAAGCAATCTTGTTGCTGTTATTGTATCATGCACATCGAGGGACGCTGGGCGTGGTGATGCGGTGCTGTGCATGTTGCCGCTGTTTCCAAGCGCTGGTTGTCGACGTGCTGCTGCTGCACTGGTGCAATCTGCTCTTTGTTGTCTGCAGTGGCGTGGACGTGTACACAGCTGTGGCTGGCGCAGTGGGGGCGCTGTACGGGCCGCTGCATGGAGGCGCCAACGAGGCGGTGCTGCGCATGCTGGAGCGCATCGGCAGCGTTGAGAACATCCCCAGCTTCATCGCAGGTGGGCTTTTATGTTTTGGTATGTTCGAGAATCATAACATGCATATAACAGATCATGACATAGTCATCTTGACATGCCATGTCAGTCAGGCTGCATGGGGGCTCCAACGAGGCGGTGCTGCGCATGCTGGAGCGCATCGGCAGCGTGGAGAACATTCCCAGCTTCATCGCGGGTGTGCTGTTATGTTCAAGATCTGTAACATTTATATAACAGTTACATGACATAGTGATATTGACATGCTGCATGGAGGCGCCAACGAGGCAGTGCTGCGCATGCTGGAGCGCATTGGCAGCATGGAGAACATCCCCAGCTTCATCGCAGGTGGGTTTGTTATTTAACACATTGGTGGCTGTTACATAACATCATGACTGGGATATGTGCTGAGCTTGACACCAATAAGGCGGTGCTGTGCATGCTTGTTACTGCCGTTGCTGTTGCTGTTTGTGCTCGGTTCACGATGCAGTTGCAGACTGTTGCATTTCATGCTGCTCACCGCATCCGAGCTGGGCTGTTGCTGCTGCGTGTGTGCAGGTGTGAAGGCCAAGCGTGAAAAGCTGGTTGGCTTTGGCCACCACGTGTACAAGAACTGTGACCACCACATGTACAAGGAACCTTTGACTTGACTGCATCTGAGCTGGGCTGTTGCTGCTTGTGTGCAGGCGTGAAGGCGAAGCGTGAGAAGCTGTTTGGCTTTGGCCACCGCGTGTACAAGAACTTTGACCCGCGCGCCAAGATCATCCGCGGGGTGGCAGAGGATGTGTTCAAGATCGCAGGGCGCGACCCGCTGATTGAGATCGCAATCGCGCTGCAGGTGCGTCTTTTGTAGTTTGGGATCTGTATGAACTGGATATTGCTTTTCAGATTGCTGCAGGATGCCGTGCTGAGTGACGAGTACTTTGTATCTCGCAAGCTGCGTCGTGCCCATGACTCTGTTTGCTCTGCAGGGCTGCAACTCTGCACACCCTTACACATCATGATGCCTGTTGTTTCTATGCTGTTGTCCGTTGCGGCGAAGCCGCCTGAACACATGTGACCCTCTTCTTCTTCTTTGATTGCTGCAGGATGCCGCGCTGAGTGACGAGTACTTTGTCTCCCGCAAGCTGTACCTTCTTCACACAACCTTCTTCACACGGCAAATTTGCTTCTCTGATTGCTGCAGGATGCTGCGCTGAGTGTCGAGTACTTTTGTGTCCCGCAAGCTGTACCCTGGCCATGACTCTGTTTGCTTTGCAGTGCTATAGCCTTGCACATCTTCACATCTCATAACACATCCTCACACCGCGGGGATCCCCAGGGCCCTCAAAGTTGGATCGTAGTGAACCTACATAAGACCCTAAAACACGCAAAACCGGCATGCAGTGGCTAGATTCCTGTAAATTGCCTGCAGAAACACCCCAGCACATTACTTTAGCATGACCTTAACCATACCTCTGATGTTTCTGTCACTGTATGCTGCAGGATGCCGCGCTGAGTGACGAGTACTTTGTGTCCCGCAAGCCGCGCCCTGCCCATGATTCTGTTTGCTCTGCAGTGCTGCAACTCTGCACATCCTTACACATCATGATGCCTGTTGTTTCTATACTGGTGTCCGTTGCGGCATAGCATCTTAGACACATTGTGCAACCTCTCGTCTTCTTCTTTCTATGCTGCAGGATGCTGCGCTGAGTGACGAGTACTTTGTGTCCCGCAAGCTGTACCTTCTTCACCGTGAAGGTTGTGACAACCTTATTCACACGGCAAATTTGCTTCTCTGATTGCTGCAGGATGCTGCGCTGAGTGACGAGTGCTTTGTGTCCCGCAAGCTGTTACTCATCTTTACAATTTCAATACCCTTCTCACACTCAACCATACATTTTTTGCATGCTGCAGGATGCTGCGCTGAGTGACGAGTACTTTGTGTCCCGCAAGCTGTACCCCAACGTGGACTTTTACAGCGGGCTGGTGTACAGGGCCATGGGCTTCCCTCCGCAGTTCTTCACGGTGCTCTTCGCCATCCCTCGGTGAGTTCACAGTGCATGGGGGCGTGAACTCTGCTCGATGCGTTGGCTGTGACACTCTCGCATGGTGCTGTTCCCTTTGTCCGACCTTGTGCCGCACCAGCAGGACCGGGCTATTGCAATCGCTGTAAATCTGCTGACAACCCCCTGCTTGTTGTTCCCCTCGTCGTCTTTCACCTGCTGCAGCATCGTTGGCTACTGCGCACACTGGCGGGAGTCGCTGGCAGACCCAGACACCAAGATCCTGCGGCCGCAGCAGGACTATCGTGGGGTGTGGCTGCGCCACTTCACACCCATGAACCAGCGCAACACAGCAGCACCTGCAGGCATTGCATTCACTGGCAAGCCGTCGGCCGCTGCAGAGAAGCCAGTGATAAAGACGCCAGGCAACGCATACAGGCGGCGCATCGCAGGCGACAACTGGATGTAGAGATGTGCGGCGGTTGTTGCTGTGACTCTGGTTTGGCAGTTGTACTAATTTGCGGTAGGGTGCGGCTGCTCCCATGGTGCTGCTTTTGCAGCCGTGGAGGAAAGTGCCAGGCAATGCATACAGGCGGCGCATCGCAGGCGACAACTGGATGTTGATATGAGATGTCGCGAGGGTGTTGCTGGTGTAGCTTTGGCAGTTGTGTGCGGCATCTGCCTGTGGAGCGTGGCGCGACACTGCGCATCAATTGCGCTGCTGCGTTTTCTCTGTGATGGCGCTGCAGTAGCTTCAGCACGCTGAATCTGGTTGCCGTTGTGTGGTTGGTTGCGCTTGAGCAGGCGTGTGGTGGGATTTGTAGGGACTGTTTCACCGGTCCGTGTGTGCTGCAGCTGTACAGCAGTGGTTTGTGTCTGTCTTGTGCCAGCTCAACTGGTGTCAGACAGAACGTGTGCAATAATAGCAGTTTTTTGTTGCAGGTGCTGCAATTTTGGCCCTTTTTGGCTATGGAACGCATGGCTTTGTGTGTTGGCCAGATGTTGCCCCATCATCTGCAGTGTAGAACAGCCTGTTCCGTTTTGTGTCTGGACGTGTGCTGTCGATGGTGCATCAAAGCTGTCCTAGCAGCTGGGTCTGATGGAAGTTTGCAAGGGGATGCAGCCCGTGGTCTCTTTTGTGCTACTGCAATGTCTGCACGCAGGCTCAGTCAGATTTTGGCTGGGTGATCATGGTGGTGCTTATAATGTGATGTGCGCTGCAAATAGTGCAGTGCCGTCGAGTGGTTTGTTTTGTAAACATTTGGCTCTCCTGCATTGAATTCTGGCTTGAGGTTTGACTGTGCTTGGGACGCTGCTCTCAGGCCGCAGTGGTACCAACTGCCATGATGTCCAGGGTTGCATGTGCTACACATCAGCAACTCAACACGTGCTACAACAGTACTAGTTCAGCTTTAGATGCTAAAGTTTGTGGACAGCTGACATACGCCGGTGAGTTGACGATCACGTTGTGTTTTGGCGCGGTGACATGGCTTAGCACATTGGCAGCCGCAGCTGCAATATACCTCAAGGCATGCTGAACTCTGATCCTTTGTCCGTTATCTGCGTGATCGAGCTGCGTGCTTCCTAGTCGGAACATCAGAGATTCGCCACTCTCTTTGAGGCAGCCGCAACCCGCTTTCCCCTCGAAGTTCTCAAACACCATGAGAACATTGCATCAAAGCAGTCCACAGGGGCAAACCGGGCGCGCGGCAGGACAAGTGCCGAAAGGTGGGCCTGGTGCTCTTGCAGCGCCCACCTTGTCTACAGCATACGTTCTGAAGCAACGGTGTTGAACTATCGGCACTTGAGTAGGTTGTGCAGTCAGGGTGCTGCATGCATAGTCCTGACCAACCTGCTCAGCAGCACTGATGCTGTTGTTACAGCGAAAATCTAGGGTCATTTGACGTGTGTCTCGCCACATCAGTGCTAACAGTATCGAACAAACTACATCGTGTGCTGCAGCTGCAGCCCTGGGTGATAGGCGGGTAGCTTTGACTGTGCACGCCAAGCAGCAGCAGCGCGCACCCACCCCACAGCCACAGCTCAAGCAGCAGCAACAAAGCAGCAGGAGCATAGCAGCACAAGCAGTGGCGACCGAAACGACCACAGCAGCAGCTACGGCAGCATCACCTGGATGGCTGAAGTCGTTGCTGCCTTTTGGCCGCAAGCATGCAGCACCCTTGATTCCCACCATCAGCAGAGCAGAGCTTGACTGTCTCCTGCAAGCACCCCGCAGCAGCGCAGAAGCCTGCAGTCAAGCGGCGCTTGTTGTTATCTTTAGTGCCACGTGGTGTGGCCCCTGCAAGGTCATGATGCAGCGAATGGAGAACATCGCAAGGCAGCTGGGCCCGCAAGCAGTCAAGGTGGTCAAGATAGACACAGGTAGGCAGCTGCATCAGTGCTATATACAAACGTCCAGCTACAGCTGCTGCTGTGGTAAGGATGGAACTGGCTACAGTTACCGTTGAAGCATAGTTTACACTGGTGTCATGGCGTTGGTCTGTAGTTCACATCTGGAAGCGGCTCATGTCAGCTTAACAGCATGGATGCTAACAGCATGGATGCCTCACGAAGGGTGAATAGTCTCTTCACCCTGTACGAGACAGCATTGATGCCTCATTGAAGTGCCGTGCGTTGCATTCTGGTTCAGGATAATTGCAGGAAACATGGCAGCTGTGTGTGTTGTGCTGCACACCTGTGCGCAGTGGGTCCATGTGTGTGAAGATGCTGCTGGTGCTGCTGCTGCTGCTGCCAGATGAGAGTGAGGGAGGCTCTGAGCTGGCCACAGAGCTGGGCATCTACAAGCTGCCAACCTTGATGTTCTGCGGTGAGCGCAGATTGCCGCCTTTACTGCACAGGTTGAATTAGCTATATGTGTTGTGTTCACAGTCAACTCCCGTGTAGGTTGACGGAGGGTGTGTGTATGTGATGATGAGGACCTGATGTAAAATCTGCATTTCCTTAGGCAGGCTTGCACCGCTGCGGCAGTCTGCACACATGCGCTCGTCCCGCAGCTGCTCCACGCTGTGCCTTGGATCGCAGCTGCTGATTGGCAATGCCTTGTTCTGCTGCCATTTCTGCTGCTGCTGCTGTGTTTCCTGCAGGACCAATCAATGGCAAAGCAGCGGTTCAAGTTGAGGGTTTGGTGAAAAAAGCTGTGCTCCTGGACTTGGTGCTGCGCAAGAGCCAGTTCATGGGCAATGACCTGGCGGGCTGCATGAAGTGGTGAAGCTGTTGTGTAACATGTTACATTGTTAACATGTGACTGTGACCAGACTGTGGCTTGAGTGCACTGCAGGGATGCATGCCTGCTTTACTGCATCCGTGAGCATGAGGTGGGCAGTATGTCATGTGAACATGTGCTGTGGTCCTGCATGTATGTTGGGTGCCCCAGCGCTGCGTTTTTGGTGTATATTTCTGGTGTTCGAAGAACAGGAGCAGGGATTTGAGTGTTTCATTGTGCCCATCCAGGCATCCAGTGCGCTTGAGCTGTTGTCTTTTCGCAGCAGCGGCTGCTTTTTTTCTTTCTGCTGTTGCAGCAGTGCGATTTACATACTATGAGGAGTGTATGTCGGTTATTTGCGCGGCAAAACTTGAGTGGCTGCTGCCTGTCACTTCCACTTCACCCCAGAAAAGTGTTTACTTTGACATTGAAGTGGCTGTCCACTGCTGTATGTTGCAAATTATTTTTGTGCGGTGCGTGTACGTCTACGGCAGCTGGCATGTGGTTTCAGTTATAACATGTTACGTTGGTAACATGACAGACGTGACACTAAACATCGTTGTGCCGCAACAGGGCTGACGGCATGATGAGTGCAGTTGTGCAGCAGAACGTTACGAGCCTTCGCAGCTGTACACATACAATACGTTTCATAATGCTGCTTGAGCTCTTGCGTGTTGCGTATCTTTCAGCATGTTCCTGTGGCCAATGCCTCTGGTCACTGCTGGCGCATCCTAGGGCCATATATCAGGTGCTTTTTGTAGCAGAAAGTGGCTAAACATACACATCTTCCTCTTATGCTGCTACTGTCAGCCCCCACAGTACTGGAGTGTGCCCTTGCAAGTGAAACCTACACATCTTTGGCACCTGTTGCATCACACTGGAATGCCTGACAGCATGTTGTTTCGTGTGTTGTACGGCGTAGCATCATAATCATCATGTTACATCAACCATAGCGTCAACGCCATTGGCCATGGGGCCCATTGGAGCGGAAGGAAGAGTGATGTACGGCGTTTGTATGCATGACATTAAGCTCAGGGAGGGTTCAAGTGTGTTGCTTATTCATTCACCTTGCATGTGTGCCTGCATCGTGTTTCAGAGTTTATCTGCGCAGCTAGTTTTGGGCCGAGGTTTTGCGTGCGGTCGAGAGTATGTTATCTTGACAGTACAGATGGTTGCAGGTATCCTTGCGCGGTGCTATCACATCATATCAGCAGGCTTCGAGAGGCAATAGCATACATACACACATGCGGTAGTTTGCTCGGGTCTGCATTCTGACAACTGCTAGCTGTGTTGGTTGTTTTTCAACCTGGGGCAACAGATCAGCAACCACGTTTAGAGGGTTACATGCCGTACATAAAATACACAGCTGGTCGCGTGCGCTGACGTCAGTTATGTAAACTTGTCATGTGTTATTTTGTCATTTTGAAAAGCAGCCGCAGTGCGCAAAGAGTGCAGCCTGTTGCTGCGTGCTTTTGGAACTGGGAGTGGTGTGCTGCGCTGCTGTGGATGCGACAGTCTGCGGTTTATGCCTGCTTACATGCAGGGCCGATCTTTGCAACGTCAAACAACGCCAAAAGAGTTGCAGCTCACAAAGAGAGTGTATAATATGCGCGCTGTTACCTGGCCAGCAAGTGCTCCCTGCTGCTGCTGAGGGTGCATGCAGATCTTGCAGAAGGAGTGTTATATACGAGTGCGTGGTTTATTGTTCGGAGCTTTGACAAGTGACACGCTTTGCAACAGTGCTGCAAAGCATGCTAGCAACCGACAGGCGTCTAGCAGAGAGCGGCAAAGAGGGTGTGCTAAACCATGCTGCTGCAGCATTGGTGTTGTGCAGCTGTGGCGGCTGAATTTAGGATGGCTGGATGAGCTTGCATCTTTTTACAGAGGGGCAGCTGGCTGTTTGTGGCTGCAAGGCTGGGATGTTTTGCATAATCCGGAAGAGTGTGTTTGTCAGCGCCTGCATCTTTCTCTAGCGGATTTGAATAGACCATCCATTCTGGTGCAGGCGGCTTTCTTAGCAGGTACAGCAGCCCAGGTGTCACTGCATGTTTTGCTGCTCAAGTGCTGCTGCATTTCACGCGGTGCAACTCACACTGTCGACAGTCCGACGTTGGAACGTTGAGGCACATCGGTTCTGAAGAGTTGAAGGGGCTCGTGTGTAGGGAGTTCTGATATCTGTTCTGCAGTGCCGGCTCAGTTTGGTGATGGTGCAGTTTGGTGATGCATGGATGGTGCTGCACTTGGTGGCACTACCAGCACTAGCGGGCTATTGTACAACATGTTTACAGCAGCTGTTCAGGACCTGAGGTGAAGACATCATGTGAAAATTCATTAGCACTCTAGCAGAAAAAGCATGCAGAAACACCCTACCCCTGCATGCAAGCAGTAAAGGCTGCGCACGCATGCAAGGCTGCTCATGCAAGCAATCATGTATGGTAACCTGACCTGCGGCAATTTTCAGGAGATTGCGGCTGGTTAAGTGGTGCTGCGGTGTATTGTTGCAGCCAACTGTTGAGGCGTGATTGATCAGAAGAGGGCTGAGCTGGTACTGCTGCCAGCATCTGAGGTGCACTCCCTACTAGCAGGCTCGACGGGGGTTGGCTGTGTGTTCCTGTTAAAGTGTTTGTATTACGTTCCCTGTCTTCTGTCGACGCTTCAGTGTTGGTGAAGGCGGTTAGGACCGCAATACGACGTGCCAGTGCTGTTCTGTTCAAAGCCCTAGCACAGCGCCCATTCAACTTCGCTGGCGCAATTCCGGCAGGATACAATCTTTGATCTCTGTTGCTTATACTTTTGTGTAAATATTTCAGTGGGAGAGCAAAATGTAGCGGTCAGGATCTCCACGTTCCAGATGAAACTGCTGCGGAAGCTGTGAAGCACCGTGATCGCGGAGAGACACGCATTCTCGCTGACGGAACTCAAGATGATGAGTAGTTCCAGCTCATAACATCCCTATGACGCCCCGATTTTCGCACATACAGCAATGGCTGGCCCTGCTGCTGCTTGCATATCTTGGACACACAAAGGCAGCTCGCCTGCTGATCGTTCCGTTGGCATCGGAAAGCCATATAGCTGCTTTTACGGCCCTGTCAACCGATCTGGAGACGCTGGGCGTTCACGAGGTGTACATGGTAGGAAACAGCACTTGCCGCACTACCCCTGCTGCTGCTGCTGCTGCTGCTGCTTCTGCGTTCTGGTCTGTATGCTTGCACAACACCAGATCGACCGTAGCTGGACACATACTGTGCATACGTTTGTTGATGCTGCTGTAGCAGCCAACAGGGTGGCAGATGCACGCTGCCTGACGGCAGACAATTCTCTTTTTGCAGTTCGTTGCATGTTAGCATTGGCATTGACACCACCTGACAATCTCTAGGCGCAGCCCAGTCCTTGTTAATGCCGCGGGGCTCAACTGCTGCTATAACAGCAGATTAAAGTGGTTCAGCACTCTGATCAACAACAGCCGCAAATTCTTCATGTACACTGCAGGTTGTATCTGACAACCTGCAAGACGCAGCCCAGTCAATGGCAGCAGCACGCAACCCGCAACACCGCCACAAATACATAACGTATCCCTTCAGGTGGGCCCCAGAGCCAGGCTGCAGGCACCCTAACGCTGACATGTAGGCAGTATTATAATATCACCCGCTATAATATCACCCATCATGACAACCCATGCGACAAAAACCTATGCTGTGCAGCAGGTGCAGCGTAACGTATGATTGCTGTTGCCAGTTGACTGCAGATATGTGCATCCGCCTTAAAGTGGATCTTGTGGCAGTTCTGTTTGTCGTGGAATTTAAGCAGGCAGAACCTTGTCAACAGCGTCTTTTTTTCCACCACGTCGCAGGTTTGAGGTGTTTGCAGAAGACATGAAAAAGATCGCGACAGCAAACCCCATCATGGCGATGACGTACGGCTACCGCATCCTTGCGGCAATGACCGACAACGTACTGAGTGACACGGCTCTCATGCAGCGCTTCAGAGACCTGAAACCTGACCTGATCATTGGAGATTCAACAGCGAGCTATGGCCATTGGCTGACGGCGCTACTGGGCGCCCCAAGCGTTGAATTTGATGTGGGCACGAGCAGCGGCTTGCTGCATTCGCTGTTTGGAGGTCAAGTCAATCCTGCTTACATCCCCGCATCAGGTAAGGAAACATGCAGTTGTGGGCTTTTGCAAATGCATGCAGGTGCTGCACAGACGTGGTTGATGAAGTATGCGTGTGGTTTTGTACTCAGATCAAGAGAGGTGAAGATACTTGCTTTGCTTTGCATAACATGCAACACACGCGTCTCACCAAGGTGACATGCTCAATTAAAAGACTCTGGAGTTTACCTTTGTGTGGGTAGCAGCAGTGGGCTGTTGCTTCTGCAAGAGGACGGTAACTCAACTCTGCTTCCAATCCAGTATCAAGTGGAAAACGCAGGCTATGACAGGAAATGGGTGCTATTTGATGCTGTCATGCGCAACCTATCCTGCAGGCACATTGACGCACGGAGAAGCATAGGCTCAAGCACGCCAGATTCCTGCTTCTGAAGCGTAGGTCTTATAACTTGTAACCTGCAGGCACCTTCTATCCAAGCACTGGCATGACGTTTTGGCAGCGCTGCTGCAACCTGGGGGCCACTGCACTCACAAAGACCATCGCGCACGTGCACAGAGAGTACGGCCCCATACGGCGGTGAGCAACTGTCAGTAACGCTACACCCTAACAGCAGCAGTTGTATTAACTTCCACACTTGTTGTTGCTGTTCAAACAGCTGTTAGCAATGCTACGTTTTCAAGTGGCATGCTGTCAAGGTGTGCAACTGATCGTGTGCTGTGCACTACCAGCAGCAAACATGTCTGCAGGAGCCGACCAGGATGGGGCTGATGACGCAAATTGAGCTTTGACATCCCATGCCACCCAGTATCACTAGAAATTGTTACTATCAACATAGTATTGGTCTGTCAGGCCCACTCGCTTCTAGCATGTTGATGAGTGCAGCACTGCAACCTAGCAGGAAGAAAAAGCGTACAGAATGTGCTGAAGCTGCACGCTAGCTGAACCGTGTTGCAAGCTCTGCTGCTGCTGCTGCTGCTGCTGGTTCTGCTGCTGCTGCTGCCCTGCAGGCTAGCGCACAAGCATGGAGTGCCTAACCTGCCTGGCCAAGGTGAGAAGCTGCTGCTGCATGACATTACCATTCATCCTATTGCTGCTCTGCTGTGGCCTGGCGTGTTGCAGCATATGTTGGCTGTCAGACAGGTACCATAACAAGCCCGGAGAAAAAGTAATCAAAACCAGGCGGCCAACATACAATGAACCGAAATAGCGGAATCATCGAGCAGCAGGTGTGCCAATTCCTACTCATGATAGCATCAGCGCCTTGCTCTTTGGGCTGCCGTGCAGGTCCAACGCGACCGCTGCTGCTGTTAGTCAACTTTGACTGGTCACTGGAGCCTGTCCGCCCAGTAGCACCCAACACCAAATACCTCGGACCCCTGATGCCCAAGCCAGCTGCAACCCTTCCTGCAAATATTCTGGATTGGCTCGAAAGCACGATGGAGTCAACAGCAGCTACAGATACAGATGTGGATGCATCAGCATCATCATCAGCAGCAGCAGCGGTGGCAGCCCCTCCAGTAGTGTTTATCAGCTTTGGTGCGTCATTTCTAGCCCCACAAGCAGCCATGCCAGCACTCGCTGCTGCGCTTGCAGCAACGCGCGGCAGCATGCGCTTCCTGCTGCGTATGCGAGACAGCGAGCAGCAGCAGCTGCAGGATGCGCTGCAGCAGCTGGGTGTGCAGCTGACTGCAGCAGAGCTACTGGTGCTGCCGCATGTGCCACAGAACGACGTGCTAGGGCATCCTGCAGTTGCTGCGTTTGTGACACAAGGAGGGTACTTGAGTATGCAGGTGGGCCATGCTTCGTGGTGTGGGCAGTACACCTGGCTGTTGCTGCATTGGCCTCACAGAACAGCCCACTGGGTACCCCAGCTGCTGCTCTTTTGCAGGTGGGGTATTGCTTCCCGGTATGATCAGAACGCTGCGTTTGCCTCAGAGCTTGACCTACTGGGTCACCTGCCTGTTGCTGCGCATGCATCAGTCGTGTGATGGACAAGAGTTGGGCATGCAGGGGATAAGGCATTGTTGTCAGGGCTTGCCGCACGTGCATCTTGCAGCCATCCTCTTGCTGTTGATCATGCTGCTGCTGCTGCTGTCATCACACTTGCAGGAAGCTGCGTATCATGGCGTGCCAGTGATCGGCATTCCCCTCATGATCGGGCACACAGAGCTTGTTACGTATTCCCGGGACCACGGCAGAGGTCTGCTGGTGACAAAAGAGTCTCTGCTTGCTGGTGATGCGCGGCCACTGACAGACGCACTGCTGCAGATTGTTAGCAACAGCAGCTTCACGCAGCAGGTGGGTGGTGGGAGTGCTTGCCAAGCAGAAATTCTGCTGAGTCGACAGTCTTCTGCCCAGCATCCTGCTTTGATGTGAACTCAGCGCTGTCTGTGCGGCCCCTTCATTGGTGTTGCACAAAAATGTTGTGTCAGCATACCACAGTGCCAGGTGACTGGTGTCTATGTGGCTGTCTTGTCGAGCGCGTGGTGCTGCTGCTGCATTGCAGGCTTTGGTCACTGCAGCGAGGTTGAAGGCACACCCGGTCAGCCCCGGGCAGCAGGCAGCAGATTGGGTGGCTTACGCATTGGCAGCAGCACCAGGTGGGCGGATGGTGCACTCACTGCATAAGCAGCTCTTGTGTCGTGAAGGATGCCGTTGCCAGTGCTTTAAGCAACGCTGAGCAACTTTGAGCATTTTTGAGCAAGCAAGTGCTGTGCTGTTGCACGGATGTAATCGTCAACATGTCACCTACTCTGCGCTACAGCCCTGGGATGTTTCCTGCATGCATACATTGCTGCTGCCCACCGCATGGCAAGTGGCCTGCTTCAAGCACTGCATCTGTTTATGTTGTTACACGTTTGCTGCGTGTCTCCTCCTTCACTGCTGTTGCTGCTGCTGCTGCATCATGTCGCTGCAGCCGGGAGCTTCCTGCACACTCAAGGCCAAGACATGCCCTGGGCCCAGGTGCTGACCTCCTCCTTACTGCTGCTGTTGCTGCTGTTGCTGCTGCTGCTGCTGCTGCTGCTGTGCATGTCACTGCAGCTGCCGGAAGCTTCCTGCACACTCAGGGCCAAGACATGCCCTGGGCCCAGGTGCTAATGCTGGACGTTCTGGCCCTGTATGCCGCTGCTGCGGCGCTGGCTTGCGCAGTGCTGGTGTTATGCTTCCGGAGGTTGCTGAGGGCTTGCCACAGCGGCCGCCATCTGGCCAGGTCAGAACATGGCAGCAGGCGCAAGCAAGACTAGCTCTGCCACAGCCAGAGTACCGGGCACTCACTGAGCAGCATGCTGCGTGCATGCAAAAGAACGGGTTCTAGGTGCTGATGCTGGACGTGCTGGCCCTGTATGCCGCTGCTGCAGCGCTTGCTTGCGCAGTGCTAGCGTTATGCTTCCGGAGGTTGTTGAGGGCTTGCGTTGGTCCGCAGTTTTGGCATGGTGGTCGCCCGGAGCATGGCAGTAGCAGCAGGCGCAAGCAGGACTAGCTCTGGAGTACCCACTGCGCAGCATGCTACATGCGTGCATAAGTGGGTGCATCACAGGACCGCCCTGTAGCAGGGCCTGCTGGATGTGCTGGCGCTGTATGCCGCTGCTGCAGCTCTGGCTTTCGCAGTGCTGGTGTTTAGCTTCCGAAGATTGTCACGGACAATCAAGATTGAATCTTTCAGGGCTTGCGTTGAGTTAATATTTCAGCACGGCAGCGGCAACCTGGCCAGCTCGAAACATGGCAGAAGCAGCAGGCGCAAGCAAGACCAGCTCTGGATTACTCACTGAGCAGCGTGCTGCATGTGTGCACACGTGGATGCATCACAGGACCCTCATGGCCTAGGCCAGGCTAGCGGGTAGTGTATGACTGTTCATGCGTAAGGATGTTGGCAAGCGTACACACCGTATAAATGTACTGCGTATAAACAGTATTGTATGCCGTATCAGGCCTTATATGCCACCCGTACACGTATAAAAAGCATGAAGTTGGCAATCCTGAGGGCAGCTGTTATATCTATGTTAACAAATATGTTATATTGTTTGTTACAACTTATATTTGGCATTACAACCTTGTGTCTGCCTGCTGCAACGGCACTTATACGCCTTTATACGACGGCAGATTGGTGTTGTTGAGTGCAGCAGCCCCTTTTGAGCCCCCTAACATGCAGTTGCATGCCCACACAGGTGTGCACCTGCTGTCAGGGCAGCATACCACGACTGTACAGCCTACTGGCTTTCTTTTTTGCTGATCTGCAGATATCAACATACTTTCAGCAGCTGAGGGAGCAACAAGTCATGCGTCTGTGGTGTTACACGAGCCCTTTGCACATGCGATTGCTCCACACCTGCACGCGTGCACTGCCAATCGGCAGGCTACGCACCTGTCAGAAGCCATTTGCAATACTTAACATGCAGTTCAAGCAGCACTATCAACACAGGCATCGGTTTGACACCAATTACTGTTGCTGCGGTCAACGCCAACAATACCATACTGCACACAACAGCTCACCGTTGCGGCGACCTGCTGTGCACAACCAGCCTGTTGCTGCATTGGCTGACACCGTGTCGGGCCGAGTACAGCTACCAAACGCTACTACAACACTTATCAACCATTCTGCCGTGCAACCAATAAAACAGCCTGCTACACACAACCAGCCTGTTGCAGATGTGGGCGCACTGGCAGCTTATGTTGTTGCAGCAATAGAGCCTGTGCAGCTGTTTGACGCTGTGACGAAGCTGTGAGCAGGCCCTGTTGTGAAAGAGAGGTGCCTGTCGGTGCTATTTGCACTTGTTTTGATTTCACTCGTGGGCTGCATGTCGCAGACTACTTCAGTGTAGCATTGACAGCAGCAGCAGCGCACTCCCCAAGCAGCAGCAGCAGCAGTGCACCACCCCACAGCTGCTGCTGCATGCCAGCAGCACCTCTGGCTAGGTGAGCTCTAAGTATGTTGTGGGATCTATACAAGCCATTTGTGGCGCCTTCCCGGTCTATTTGAGCTTGTCCAAGGCTTTATACGCCATGACATACGGGCAGCTTCAGCGTCTACGGCGTATTATGCGTCGAATACAGGGTGAAAACCTACGTACAATATACAGTGGCCATTATATGTCATTATATGCCGGTTTTTGGCCGAGACATGAAAATACGCGTATAGTACGTACGCGTCTTTCGACGCTTTTTTTGTACGTGTACGCTTGCCAACATCCTTATTCATGCGTCATACAGAGTATGAGCGTTTAACAAAACAACGGTTCAACCGCTGCAAGTTTCAAATGCTTTCTCAGTGTGGAATGGTGTCCTGCGATCCTTCTTACTATGAGTCAGGCTCACTCAGTGTGAGATCGCAAGGCAACGCCGTTTCAAACAACACAAGTTTTGTTACAAGGGGGGCGGAATCTATTGGCTGGCTATACACTGCAATCAAGCAAACCAGGCAACGCGGTTGGCAACATTGTGTGGTTCTTTACAACGTAGTATGCTGACAATGCAACAGTGACAATCAGGTCTGAGGTCACAGACCACCATGCAGCAGTCTGTCAGCCCTCCGACTCACATCATGGAATGCTGCTGCACTGTCGCCGTCAACCAGATTACCGCGCAGCCTACCAGGCTAGTAGCAATCACCAGTGTGCAGTAATACATGGAGTTGATTGTCAAAGAGCGGATTTAGACGGAACCCAGTACAAGCAAGCTGCGCACCTGCAATCCATAGCTGGACCAGGAGGGACCCGCCCAGACCTCCTGGTCCATTGGATTGTGGTGGCAACTCGGTTTGCACTGCGGCGGCCGAACAAGTGATAATCATGCTTCAAGTTGAATCCAAGTATCAAATGTGAACTGCTGTGCACCATCAATGCTTTTAAGCGGATGAGTTCATCATCATCAAAAGGGGTCCACAAACTGTCGCACACAGCTGCAACAATCCGGCAGAGCCACGCATGGATTGCGGGACAAAACCCCTTCAAGTTCTGTAAATGCAACATAGCGTCCTTGCACTACACATGATGTGCCACATTGCGCACAGCGGGCAGCAATCCATCTGTTGGCAAAGATGCCGCGGCTTGCTTTGGTGACAGTCCTGAGTTGATGGAGGCAGCTATGCCACTGCTTGTCACATTGCAACCGCACAATGCTCACGGATACAATGCTGCTTGCGCTACAAAGCACAGAAGCCGCCGCGCAAGGTTTTACGTGTCTCAGCGCACAGGAACAATTCGCATGCAAGCAATGCACTCAGATGACGCTTCATCAGCCACGTCCTGACAATGTAATAAAAGGAGGAATAAGTGATGCTCGACCTCCTGCTGCTGCGTATGCCAGAGCACACCACTCTCTGCATTTTTCAAACCGTCTACTACACCTTGCTGCAGCAGAGCTCAACTTTGATTTACTACCAACATCAGTTGCGTCGCTAGGCAGGCTTCCAGTCGTGCATGGCCTGCTGCTGTCAAATGCTGACATCCAAAAAGCTGACAACTCCAGGCAGTTGGCAATGCAATGCCTGTCGCTTGGCTAGGCTTGCCAGCCTAATCATCGTAGATCCTGCAGCAAGTGCAAGCGGAATCAGAAGCGCACAGGCATTCAGCACAACAGGCTAGCAACCCGCTCTAACACAGCATGCATCTGGCTCATCGACTCTGCCTCAGCTGTTTCTGCCGCAGCTTCAAGAGTCATCACAAGCTGTCCCAGCAGCTTTGACCAAAGAGTAATGGCTGCTGCACAGCAGTTGTGCATTGCATTGCAAACAATATGCCTGTTGTCTCTCTCGCTGTTGCATCAGGCATGTTACAAGCGACAAGTCCTACACATCAGAAGCAGGGCTTTGGCCTGCTTGAGCCTATGCTCCTCCGTGCGTGTCGCATCAGGCAGGGTCCTCACCAACAAGCAATGGCTGCTGCACAGCTAATGAGCTGCAGATATTTGCAAACAACAATGTCTGAAGTATCTTTCGCTGTTGCGTCAGGCACCTTCCTCACCTGCACTCGTCAGCATCCGGGTTGTCATCGCAGAACTGCTCCAGGGGGTCAGAGTTGGGGTCCGCCTTTGCTGCATCCTTCATGTGCGACACAGCAGCAGCCAGCTCCTCGACATTGTCCCAGCTGCAACAGAGCAACAGCAGCAGTGAACAGTTGATGACTTGACTCCTGTTTTTGCAGATAGTAGACAGTTGTCATAAATGTTTCCTGTGGCGTGGGTTCTGTCCATGTGCTGGCGCCACAGCAGAAACTGGAAGCAGCAGGGCTGTCATGGCCACGGCGACCATGGCATAGCCTATTCGTGCTGATGCAACAGTCAAACCGCTCTAGATTCTACGTAAGCTTCGCACGGAAAGCACAGCAATCACAGCAGCGTTGCTAGCAACACGGCAGTGCCGGGATCGTATGCACCCGAAAGAAGCTGTGTCGGGATGCGGTTGCAGGGCACGTGAGGCCCCTCAAAAGCCGCAGACTAATTGTAAATACGCCCATTAGCTACGGTACTGCGTGATTGCCCTCAATGCGTCGGTCGCAAACGCACCACACGCCTGTCTACGCGTCTGCCCCGTGCTATAGCTGCGTTGGTCCATCATGCAGGACATCTGGTGATTGCATGTTGTTATGTAAATGATCTGAAAGTCTCTGCCGCATCGTGTGCTGCTCTGCTGGTTCCGGCAAAGTCGATTCACTCACGCAGCGGCCTTGTGCGCCGCGTCTCCAGATAGCTCAACAGCCTTTGCCTCCGCCTTAGCTGCATCTAGCCTTTTCTCAGCCTGCAAGAACAAGAAGGGTGCAAACCTGTTCAAGCTGCTCCAAGTTTCCGCATCGTGCTGCTCTAGCGTTGCACACCTCAGCGATCTCTGTCTGTGAGTGGCCAGTCTTGCCACTGCGCATGACAACCCGTGCATTTCTGCGTGATACTGGCATAGCCTTGCAGGCCATGCAAGACTTGCGGAGGGTGAGAGAATGCATGGCGTTGGGATCACGAAATTGAGCTGCTGGACTGGTCGATCAAGCAATGTACGGGGAGTGCGATTGCCTGCATGTATGCTTCACCTGGATGGGGCGCGGAGACGAGCAGGTGTCACTTTGTTTCGAGATAACTGATGATGTGGCCATGCGCAGAACACAGAAAGGCTGCGGAGCGTTTATCTAGGATGATTAATGTCTCTCACACGTGCGCTCGACCGGTTTGACGCCAGTGTGTCTGTAAGAAACGCTTCCTGCGTGTCTTGCAGAGGACTTAGAAGAAGTTCTTGTAGACGCATCCATCTGCACTCGAGCAGTCCACCAGCAGCAGCCAGCTGTGCACCGAACTACAGGAAGACTCCAACGAAAATGTTGAAGGCAAAGACCTTGGCTCGTGAAATGGCACAGGTGTCTGAGCTTGGTCTGAGTCCATCGAGGCATGATGCATGATTTTAATACATCTGTGTGTGAGCCAGCGGTGCACTGATTTTCAAGGCATGATGCTAGAATTGCTTCTTTGCGTTTCATTACATATTGCTGATGGCTGGCTGCGTGTCGCAGGTTCTGCAGCTGCATGCTGTGCTGCCTGACAGGCAGGGCAAGAAAAAATCTCGTGATCTGCATGCGCGCAGAGCCGTGTATGGCAGGGGCTGCCTGATAATTGACAAGCTTATGGAAGCTGTGCACGTGCGTCTTCTCATGTCGTGCATTGACTCGATTCGAACCCTGGTGACATGTGACTGGGTCACCCAGGGTTTGCAATGTCTGTTGGTAGCGCTGCAAATGCGCCTGATGTGTTACTGATGCTCATAAGTTATGTATCAATCTGTTGCTTGCGTTCTGATTGTGATTCTTTGGTGTCTCGGCACACTTCGAGCATATTGCTTGCACGATCTCGAGTTATACGCGTTCCAAGGCATGATAGGCGTCTAAACACAAGGCGCACGGCCTGCATATCGCTGTTGCAGGCGTCTAGTGCTGAGCCTCATTCAGCTGCCTGTTTCGTTTGTCCCAGGCTTGCCTCTTCGCTGTTTGGCTCTAGCCAGGTCCTCGTTTTTGAACAGACCTGTTTTTAAAGTTCAGTATAGAGCCGCTGGGGCGGTGCGCACCTACGGCTGCACACAGCAACCAGACGTCACAGCTGCAGAAGCGGCAGCAGCAGGACGCCATGGCGTACTCGCTGGGTATCCGCTGCCTGGCGGAGTTTCTCGGCATGATGATTGTTATCTATACTGGCGAAGCAGCGCTGGCGAACGAGCTGCTGCCCAGCACCAAGGTGTGTGCAGGCCTGACAGGCACTACAGCATCAGCCACAGCCTGCACTGCACTGCAGCAATTGTGCAACAAACTGCAGCAGCTGCGTGATATGCCTTCTTACATAACTTTCGCAATTTTCGTGCTTCTATGCTTTTGCAATAGATGTTAAATGTACATGGCCTTCAATCACAATCTATGTCCTGCTGTTGCCTGCACTTCGTGTTGTCCTGCAGGGCCATGCAATGGGTTGGTAAGTGCAGCTCTGGTTTCTCTTGCATCCAGACATGTGGCCTCTCATAAGCATCGCAGAATAATCACTCCATGCGTTCAATGCAGCTTCCACAGCAATGTCACCTGCGGGGTCGCACGTTTTAGTTTCCTGCAGTGGATGGCATGCAAAGGCGCACCCTGGCATGGTTGTGTTGGCCAGCGCTGCTGACGCTTCCTTTGGCGATAGGAGACATTTGTTTGTTTTCAGGACGCACCTCGTCTTGTTAGCCCTGATTGAGAGGATCCGCACACCAGCAACTGTTGTGTGGTTGTCAGCATACACAGCAGGACTAGCCAGCAAAAGCACTGTTCACAGCATGTCTTCTCTGCCTCATTCACCTTGTAAACATCTGCCACCGCTGCTGCTACTGCTGCAACTTGCAGGGGCTGGACTGTGTTCACCTTTGGCTTTGCGTTCCTCGCTCCGCTGCACATCTTTGGCAAGGTCAGCGCAAAGCTCAACCCAGCCATGTGCCTGGCACAGTGGGTGTGGGGCAACCTCACAGGCGTCGACTTCGTGTGCCTGTCACTGGCAGAGTTCGCTGGCGCATTTGCAGGTGGGTTGGAAAGAACGCAGCTGGTTGCACAGACAAAGCAACTACTACACCAACTGCTGTATTTTTTGCTGCTGCGCATGCTGATGTGCGCAGTGCTGTGCTGCACCGGCTGCACTGCCTGCCGCACTGCAAGACCTTGCTTGTGCCGGCACCCCAGGACAAAGATGGTCGATTGCTGCGGAGACTGTCTATTCATCTCTTTCATATCCCTTTGCATTGACAATTTTGCATTGCACGCAGGTGCGGTGCTGCACTGGCTGCACTACCTGCCGCACTACAAGACCCCTGCTTGTGCCAGCACCCCAGGACAAAGATGGTCGATTGCTGCGGAGACTTTCTGTTCATCTCTTTTATATCCCTTTGCATTGACAGTTTTGCATTGCACGCAGGTGCTGTGCTGCACTGGCTGCACTACCTGCCGCACTACAAGACCCCTGCTTGTGCCAGCACCCCAGGACAAAGATGGTCAATTGCTGCGGAGACTGTCTGTTTATCTTTTTCATAACTCTTTGTATTGACAAGAATGCATTGCATGCAGGTGCTGTGCTGCACTGGCTGCACTACCTGCCGCACTACAAGACAATTCCAGAGCCGGCACCGCAGGACAAAGATGACAACCTGCTGCGTAGGAGAGACGTCTACAAAGAGAGCGCCCTGCAGATCGCGTCGTACGCTACCAGACCAGACAGGAAGGTCAGCGAACTCCCCAGTCATTGCAGCTGTTAGCTATGCGTGATGCCTCATACGAGATGCACCTGGACAGACCACATTGTATGCTATAAGGCCAGACAGGAAGGTCAGCAAACTGCCTGCGACTTATGCTACCTGCTGGCGAACAAACTTGCTATGACACTGCACCTATAAGCAGCGCGCATCATGCCTCATGTAAGTTGCACCCGGACATGAATGCGTGTCATTAAGGCAACAGGAGTTTCACTCTGCAAGCTGTGCACAAAAGATACGTATGCTGGGCACTCGAGCAAGCTTTCCTCTGCTGCTGCCGCCACCGCTGTTGCCGCTGCTGCTGTTGAACATGCTGCACATGTGCTGTTTCAGGTCACGCGCAACCCTCTAGATCCGCTGCGCCACACGCTGTATTACCTGCGCGCTGATGACGTAATCCATGAAGAGACACCCTCTCAAGTCCTGCAGGATTACTACAACACCACTGACCCACTGCACCGGAGGGCAAGCACTGCAAGGCTAGGCAGCGGGGGAGATGGCATGGTTGCACACCCACTGGCACGCAAGACGATCCAGGTTGCAGGTGCGCGCTGTATGTGAGTCGGTCTGTGTGTTGCTGTATAATGTGGCAGCGTCTGCCGTGCAGTATGGGGGACGGCGTGCAGTACGGGTGCAGAGTGTGGAGCCCTGTGGCACATAGATTTAGCCAGATGGCAGGTGTGTGCTGCTTGGTGTGAGGGACAGCAGCAGCAACAACAGCAGCAGCAGCACGCGAGGATACGGCAGTGGGGGAGAGGGCCGGGTAGCGCAGCCACTGGCGCGCAAGACGATCCAGGTCGCAGGTGCGTGTTGTCTGTTTCAGCTCTGTGTGGCAGTTGATGTATACAGTGGCAGCGTCAGCCGTACAGTACAGATGAGGGTGACGGCGTGCGGTACGGGTGAGTGTGGTACCCTCTGTGGCACGTAGATAGAGCTAGATGGCAGGTGTGCTCTGGGCGTGGTAGCACACCCACCAGGCCGCAAGACGATTCACGTCGCAGGTGCGTGCTGTCTATGAGTCGGTTTGTTTTCACTGTGTTTGGCAAACTGCTGCTGCTGTTGCTGCAGATCTGCAGCGCCACCTGCGTGGCGCACACGTGGAGAAAGTGCTGCGTCAGCGCACGTGCCCCAAGTGCCGCAGCGGTGCCAGCACGAGCAGCAACTTTGCACACAACGACACGCACGTGCATTCAGATGCCACTGCTTGTTCATGAGGCACATGGCTGACTCAAACCGCTGCTGCTGCTGCTGCTGCTGCAGATCTGCAGCGCCACCTGCGTGACGCGCACGTGGAGAAAGTGCTGCGTCAGCGCACGTGCCCCAAGTGCCGCAGCGGTGCCAGCACCAACGACAACTTTGCAAATGATGACACGCACGTGCATTCCGATGGTGGACAGCGGCACGTTGGCTTGTTGGGGCGCAGCTTCAGTGCGGACGCTGACGTGGCACCAAACGGCATGGTGGTTGAGATGGCTGGCCTGCAGGTGAGGAGTGTTGTTATAACGCTGATACTATGATTGTTAATAGAACGCCGATGTAACACAATACGCGGCATGTTGGGCGCAGCTGCAAACATGTGGTTGTAACACAATATGCGGCAGTTGGCAGTTTGGGGCGCAGATTCAGTGCGGACGCTGACGTGGCACCAAACGGCATGGTGGTTGAGATGGCTGGCCTGCAGGTGAGAATCGGCTGATACTTGCATCCAGCATGTTATATCTTCATCGCATCTTGTGGTATTTACTACTCCTGTGTGTTTGCCGCATGGCCAGGCAGGCAGTCAGGCAGGGAAGAGGAGGGTAGCAGCAGCAGTGGGACTGGCGCATGCCCTCCATAACAATTGTTGTTCAACTCCGCGATGTAACTGCATCCTGTGGTCCTTTTTTGTCTGCCGCAGGGCCAGGCAGGCAGGGAGGAGGAGGACAGCAGCAGCAGTGGCACTGGCGCATGCCCACCATACCAATCGTCCAACTCTGCATTGTTACTGCATCCTGTCGTGCTTTTCTTTCTGCCGCAGGGCCAGGCGTGCAGGGAAGAGGAGGGCAGCAGCAGGCCTGGTGTGTGCCCACCACAACAGTTGTTCAAATCCAAGTCTGCAATGTAACTGCATCCCGTGGTACTTTGGATTTTGTGGCAGGGCCAGGCAGGCAGGGAAGAGGAGGGCACCAGCAGCAGTGGCACTGGCGCATGCCCACCATAACAAATGTTCAACTCTGCATTGTCGCTGCTTCTTTTGGTGCTTTGTTTTCCGCCGCAGGGCCAGGCAGGCAGGGAGGAGGAGGACAGCAGCAGGCCTGGTGCTGTGTGCTTGCCTGATGGGAGCTGCTTTGATGGAGAGACGGTGGCAGCAGAGAAACAGCGCGCCAAGGCACTCTACAGGGTAAGGACGTGAGCCTTCATGGTGTGCTAGCCGCATGCAGCCTCTTACAGTGCAACACAGTGAGGCTTGTGATAGCATCAAACTTCTGCTTTGATGGAGAGGCGGTGGCAGCAGAGAAGCAGCGCGCCAAGGCACTCTTCCGGGTAAGGACGTATATCTCGTGGTGTGCTGGTCGCATGCAGAGCAATATGCTAGCCTGTTACAGTGCAACACAGTGAGATTTGTGCTGGAATTCTGCTTCAAGGGGCAACAGTTGCAGCAGAGAAGCAGCGCGCGAAGCACTCTACCGAGTGGGACATTTTGCTATCAGGTTGGGCAGAACACAGACTTTGCTGTCATGTTGTGTAGAACACAGACAGGCACCTGTTGTATTATAGGCACAAACCAAGCTGAGCATATTCTCTAGGCAGGCCAGGAAACCATCTGTCATAACTTGATTGTTTGCTGAAGGTACGGTCGCCACTGTCTGCTCACAGCTGCATTTCAAGCTGCTTTTGGCGGACCACAAAGCCAAGCTGAGCATCTAGGTCAGAAGCATGCATTCTGTTTCGCACCTTCTCAGTTTGTGGGCTTGTTTTTGTTGCCTGTTTACACCTGTGTTGCAGGCTGCTGTTGTGGCGGACCAAAATGCCAAGCTGAGCGTGTTTGCCACGCGTCCCGCCATCTACTCGCCGCTGTACAACTTTATCACGGAGGTGATGGGCACGGTGGCGCTGCTGCTGCTGGTGCTGCTCATCGAGATGCAGGTGAGGGCGACACATGCACTTGAGTTCTGCATATGTGTTGCGGCTGACACCTGTTTGGTTATGCACAACCACACACATGTCGTTGCTTCGGCATGCGCTGTAGGCGGTGCACTGCAATGCATCACTACGAAGGCGTTCACAGCTCAGGCATGTTAAACCTGGATTTGGGATGTTCACACATCTTTGGGATGCCGAAATACCTGACGCGTGTTGTTATGTCTGCTTGGTGCATATATGCGGTGATGGCGCCAACTGCTAGGCGGTGTTCACTTTCGACACCCACAAGTAGCACCCTGCCTTCTTGGCTGTGCTGTGCTGTTGTGCTCCCGTGTTGGCCAGGTGCGCCGCTGCTTGGGGTCGAGGCAGTGCTTTTGAAAATCACCAAAGATTTTACACGCTGTCCTGTGCTGTGCAACTGTCGCTGCTGCCGCCGCTGCTGCTGCTGCACCCATTGGCCAGGCGCGCCGCTTCCCTGAGGGCTCCGAGTCGCGCATCTTCTACGAAGTGGGGCTGCAGTACTTCCTCATCTGCGTGGTCATCGTGGTGCTCATCTCAGGTGGGTGTTTGGGCCATGTCCAAATATCTTATGTGCGTTTGCAATGTGGACAGCATTCAATTCTCTGGGTGGTCAGGCTGCAGTTCTTCCTTCTCTTGGATGTCATCGTGGTGCTCATTTCAGGTAAGGGCTTCAGCCGTCTTGAAACCAAACCAATGGGTGTTTTTGCAGTGAGGGCAGCATTGGTGGTCTGGCTGCATTACTTCCTCATCTGGGTTGTCATTGTGGTGCTCATCTCCGGCGAGGATGTGAGCCTCTTGGAAACCGTTACGTGTATTTGCAGCGTAAAATTCATTGATGGTCAGCGGCTGCAGATGTCTGTTGTTGTCATTGCCATCGTGGTGCTCATCTCAGGTGAAGCTGTGGGCCATTCTGAAAACGGATTGTGTGTTCGCACTAAAATCAGCATTGGTGGTCTTTTTCAGGTCTCGGTGGCCTCATTCTCATGCAATGTGCACACCGCATACCTGCATGCTGACCTCCTGCACATTGTGCTCTGCTGTCTTCTGCTAACTTACAGGTCTTGGTGGTCCCACCGGCTACGCTGCAAACCCCGCACGCGACCTGGGCCCCCGCGTCGCATACACAGTCCCCAGTCTCCGTATGCGCACTGATGTGCATACCATAAACTCGCACATTGTGCTCTGCTGTCTTGTGCTGTCTTCTGCTGCCTCACAGGTCTCGGTGGCCCAACTGGCTACGCTGCAAACCCCGCACGCGACCTGGGCCCCCGCCTGGCACACACAGTCTCCAGTCTCCACATGCGCACTGATGTGCACATCACAAATTGACATCCTGCACACCTTGCCTGCTGTCTTCTGCTGCCTCACAGGTGTCGGTGGCCCAACTGGCTACGCTGCAAACACCGCACGCGACCTGGGCCCCCGCCTGGCACACACACTCTCCAGTCTCCACATGCGCACTGATGTGCACATCACAAATTGACATCCTGCACACCTTGCCTGCTGTCTTCTGCTGCCTCACAGGTCTCGGTGGCCCAACTGGCTACGCTGCAAACCCCGCACGCGACCTGGGCCCCCGCCTGGCACACGCGCTGCTGCCTATCCCAGGCAAGGGCAGCAGCGAGTGGTCGTACGCGTGGATCCCGGGTATAGCACCGCTGGTGGGCGGCGTGATTGCGGGACTGCTGTACATTGCGATTGAGGAGATGCAGTTCCCGGGGGGTGGCACTAAGGGAGCTGGCAACTTTGTTGGCTGAGCAGCAGGCTGGCTGCAGCCATATGGCTGGTGCTGCATGTCTAGGGCTCTGCTACGTGCGTAGCGCATGTTTGACACGTACAGCGCTAGGTGCATCTTTGCAGGATTGCGGGGCTGCTGTACATTGGGATTGTGGAGACGCAGTTGTCGGGGGGTGGCACTAAGGGGGCTGGCAACTTTGTTGGCTGATCATGATCAGCCTACCACTCATGAGTGATAGTGCAGGCTGCAGTGCTGTTACGTGTGAAGCGCATGCGCAGGTTACACACGTACAGTGCAGCGCCAGGTGCATCTTTGCAGGATTGCGGGGCTGCTGTACATAGCGATTGAAGAGTTGCAGTTCCCCGGGGGCGGCACTAAGGGCGCTGGCAACTTTGTTGGCTGAGTGGCAGCAAGGGCTGCAGCCATATTGCTAGTGCTACACGTATAGGGCAGCGCTAGGTGCATGTTTGCAGGGCTGCGGGGCTGCTGTACATTGCGATTGAGGAGATGCAGTTGTCGGGGGGTGGCACTCAGGGCGCTGGCAACTTTGTTAGCTGAGTGTCTTGGGCTCTGATAGGACCCGCTCCTGTTTCTCATTAGTTTATGCACGGAGGAGCTGGGCTCAAGCAGGCCAATGCCCTGCTTCTGATGCCATCAAGATGCGCAAGACCTTGCTGTAACTTGGCTGAGTGTTGGCCGAGTGATGGTGCAGGCTGCAGCCGTGTGATTGGTGCGGCATGTATAGGGGTCTGTTACGTGTGTAGCGCAGGTTGTACGTGTAGCGTGCAGCGCTAAGTGCATCTTTGCAGGAGGTCTTTGCAGGATTGCAGGTTAAACAGGCTCTAGATGCAGCGTATCTCACGATGTCGCCTGATGTGTGCGGTCCTTGCAATGCTGGCAAAGTTGTTAACAACGTTGGCTGATAATGAAGTGCAGGCGGCAGCCGTGCGGTATGCTCAGGGCTGTGCTGGCATTTGCCGGCAAAGTTTATCGCTGCAGGATCGCAGGCATGCTGTACATTGCGACCGAGAGGAGGTGCATCTCTCAGGAGGTTCTTGGGCTTGGATGGTGCCATTACGCTAGGGCAGCACCTGTTTGTGCTGATTGCAGAACCGCTGGTCTGCACACTGAAATTATTGCGATGCAGTCTTGTCCGTGTGGCTACCACACTGGCCAGCAGCTTCAAGTAAGCCGATGGTGTTGCTGTTCTGCACACTGCAGTGTATTTGGCAACAGAGTGGCCTTTGGTTGTGGGGGTTGTTTGAGGGATTGCCGCCTGCGGTGCCGCACATGTGTGTGGTCTGCGGTGTGTACATTACCATGGCTGCCCAGCTCAGAAGGGCGCTGCTCCATGCAATGCATGAATCGCAATTTCACTGGAATATGACAGTAATGACAGCTTGACGGGTAATAGAGACTTCTGCATGGCATCAAGTGAATAAGTGTGCTCAAAGCTACATAGCATGCCTAGTGGTACGAAACACAACCGTTGTGTATGTGCAGCTGAACTAGTCTAGCAGTACTGCTTGTCGCTTGGCTCGTGACGCAGCTGGCTTGCTCAGTGGTGTGTAACACTGCATCTTTGCGGCTAGATTGTTCGTTGCTGGGCTGGTAATGCCGCTACATTCCTTGCTAGCTTGACTAGCTCCCATCATTGGATGATGCAGTGGTGTCCGGCAGACGCTGCCCAGGCGTGTAGAATCATACTATGACCTTCAATTAGCAGAGTTGGCTGTTGCAGCTGGTGTCACACACCAGTGATGGCAGCCCTGCAGATGGGTGTAGCGTTGCTACGCGGATTAGTTCACAAGTTTGTGTGTGTGGCAGAGGCCGGCGGAATCCATTGGGGCTTGCAGGATGGCGCGGGACAGCAGAGACTGCCATGGCCAGCATATTTGCTGGCTCCAGAGATGTGTTTGAACAATGGACTCGTTGGTGGTATGTCTGTACGCCCACGTGGGCCTCAGGCAGGCTGCCAGGGCAGAATAATGCATTTGGCGCTACTCAGATCGTTCAAAAAGAACTCAATTCATTCAGGTTGTGTTTGGGGTGAGGTCAGCAGGTGTCACACCCCAGGCAGGCAACACATTTGTGTCCGCTCACCTATGGCAAACAGTACTGTAGAGAAGGGTGTCAAGCTGACATCCTGTGACAAGCGTAAGCAACTCTTGTCACTAACTAATCATGTAATCTGATGCTGTGAAATGTTTGGATCAGCAACATCGCCGGTACCGGTGCTCTGCTGTTGCCAAGCATATGTGGGTGAGGTGGGTAGGGTGGGCTGGACGCGTACCAGGTGATCCACAGCAGTAATGCTTTGCCATTTTGCATGCCTTTTGTTCTGCTGTGTTGCTGCTGAGTGTACCCTGCTGCAGGATGCATTGCTGGGGTTCAGTCACTGAAGCATCTTGGTGACATCAAGCCGGAGTACAAGACGGGCAGCAGGACCAGGTTCTCTGAGGGCACCAGCCCGTCACGATTGATTGATTGATGGTAGTTACCGGGTGCGTCCAGAGACACTTTTAGGACCGCAGATCGCGGCACACGAGAGTAAACCACAAAAGCCCCAGAGAGGCAAAAAGCAGCTTCCCCCACCCAATAACATGAACTCTGCGCAGAGATATACTGGCATGACGGAAAAAACAGTGTCGACGTCACGTGTCTGAAAGCAAGGCATGTAGACATGTCAGCAACATGCAGGTACTGAACACATGGGTGCTCCTGCATCAAGAGTTGGGGACATTGAGCAACATGATGATCAACACGATCATAGACCTCTGCTACAAATTGACAACACAAGGCGACAACCAATCCCAGCACCACCAAGGTACTGCCTGGGTTTGCCACCCCAAAGGTGCGGCAAATGGACGTGACGAACCCCCTGTAACGGCCGTGCAGCAGCCGTTCATATAGCGAAATCCTAGTGGGTAGACATCGTCTTTTGGAGGTCCCGTTTCCCACCCTGCCGCTGCCCTTTCTACTTCTGCTTCAGGTAATTATTCAAGATATCGAAGTGCGCGCATGCGCAGCCCTCTACTTGATGCTCCCTGGACGCAGAAGGGTTGGTGCCCCGGAAGCTCCTGGATTTGGACAGCTATGATCTACTTGTTCAGCATTGACAGTCAGCGGCGCATTACAGTGGGTGGGCCAGCCGTGCATGCGTGTCGCAGCGAGACGGCATTGGGTTGCACGATGAGGGAGGCAGGATGGGGGAGTTTTGCCTGCTTTACCTGCTTTGCATGCTGCCTTTTCCAGTACCGCCAACTCTTTACAGTGAGCATGGGCCTCACTGCAGTCCATGCAGAGACACTTGCCACGGTAGAGTTCATCGCTTAACTCAAGTGTCACGCCTTGACGGCGGGTCCTTTGGCAACTAAGGTCTTCTATAGCGATTCGACGTAGGCCGTAGTTGTATAGAAGGCTCAGTTAGTTACCAAGGGAAGGCTCACACAATAGACGAGACTAGGAGGATTTGGGAGGTCTGATGGAAAGACTTCTTGAGTGAATACTTCTTGTTGAGTCAGGAGAGGCCCCCTCTATTTATAGCCTTGGCAAAAACCTACAACGCCTCCTCAACTGCCTACAATTGGAACATTCTGGACCATGGAAGCTTCTAGACAATCCTAGAACATACTACTTCCGGAAACATCTACATCCTTCCGGAGACTTCTAGAACTTCTGGAAACATCTGGAACCTTCTGGAAACATCCAGAACCTTCTAGAAACTTCCGGTTCCTTCAACCTTACATCATGCCCCCTCCTCAAGGAGCAACATCCTCGTTGCTTACCCATCAGCCACGTCGACGCACTTGCCTGCATGTGCTGCGGGTAGTCACCTCCTGCTCTGGGGTTGCATGATGAGAGGCTTCATACTCATCTATCAAGCTCTGCTCAATGTTGCTTGCTGGCTCCCATGAATCATCCGCTGGGCCACAATTGAGCCTACGGATCAAGTACTTGATAATCCAGCGCCAGCCGTCTCGCTCACGCCGCTTGTCAAGGAGCTTGTCTACCAGCCACTGGTCGTCATCAGGGTAGACGAGCACGGGTGCAGAGTGTCCTTTGTGGTCAGGGAACTGCGCATCTTCCTTCCATGGCCGGAGTAAGCTGATGTGGAATACAAGGTGAATCTTGAGAGAAGCAGGAAGCTTCAGCTTGTAGGCCACCGGATTGATGACCTTCTCCACCGTGAAGGGGCCAATGAAGCGAGCTGCGAGCTTCTTGCTCATCGTGGATGGTAAATTGAGGTTGATTGTGGACAGCTTCACCTTGTCTCCGACTTGGAACAGGTAGTGCTGTCGCTCCTTGTTGGCTGCGCGCGCTTGGCGCTCATGGGACTCCCGAAGCTTGGCCTTGGCATGCTCAATGGCGTCCGTCATTTCCTGAGCACGCATCTGCGCTGCTGGCACGATTACATCTGCCAAATCAATAGGTGAGGACACATTCTGACCATACGCCAAATAGAAAGGCGTGTAGCCCGTGGAAGGACTGACTGAATCATTGATAGCAAACTCCGCCAAATCTAGGTAATCGTCCCAATCATCCTGGCGAGGTGAAACAAAGTGGCGTAACACCTCTTCCAAGGTGCGGTTCGCACGCTCACTCTGGCCATCAGTCTGCGGGTGAAAAGCTGTAGAAAACCGCAGCTCAGTGCCAAGAGCTTTGAGCAATGCCTGCCAAAAGTGGCTCAGAAACCGCCGATCCCTGTCAGAGATAATGACACGAGGCAAATCATGGTGCTTACACCATGTATGCACAAATACGTTGGCGATCGCCTCCGCTCCTGCAGTCTTAGTGGTGGGTGTAAAGTGGACCATCTTTGTCAGGCGATCCACAAAGGTCACCACCGCATCATGCCCCTCCTTGGTAACAGGCAGATCTGTGATCAAATCCATGGTAATCTGCTCCCATTTTGCCGTAGGCACAGGTAAAGGCTGCAGAAGACCAAGAGGTTGCTGCATCACAGGCTTATTGCGCTGACATGAAGGACATGCCACAACATAAGAATAGACAGAACGGCTCATGTGCGGCCACCAAAATCTCCTGGCCACACGTTGCAGGGTCTTGGTGTGGCCAAGATGTCCAGCACTTGGACAGTCATGGCACTCGGCAATAATGCGCTTCCTGAGCTCAGGAATTGCTGGGATAGCCACGCGATCCTGGAAGTACCACAACCCATCATGCATCCACAGACCTGGCATCACGTCATCATAGTAGTGATCCTTCTCATATCCAGCCTGAGTCTCCTCTTTCAAGTTGCTAGGCACAGATGCCGTAGCAAGCTCAATTGAGGCGAGATCCGGGCGCCGTGACAGAGGATCTGACAAATTCTTAGCTCCCTCCTTGTAAGCAATCTCCGTACCACTGTGGTACGACTCGATCCACTGACTCCACTTGGCCTGTCGTCGAGAAAGATCCTGCTTCTTGTTGAACCAAGTATGATTCAGGTGATCAGAGTTGACCTTGAAGGGAACTCCTTCCAGATAGCAACGCCACTGCTGTAGAGCGTAGTAGATTGCAAGCATCTCCCGATCTCCGGTGGGGTAGTTGCGCTCTGTTGGCGAGAGCTTCCGTGACAGATAAGCCACGGGTTGCAAGCCCTTGCCCTGATTTTGAAGTAGTACCGCTCCAAGCGCAAACTTGGAGGCGTCGGTGTAGACCTCATAAGGCAAGCTCGGATCAGGCGTCACCAGTACAGGTGCGGACACCAATGCCTTCTTGAGCTCGTGGAAGGCCCGACCTTCTACATCATCCCGCCAGTGCCACTTGATGCTCTCCTTGGTGAGCTCCGTCAACGGGTACGCCTTTTGAGCATAGTGCTGAATGAAGCGCCGGTAGTAACCAGTCAAACCGAGAAAACCTCGCGCTTCACGCACAGTGCCAGGTGTCGGCCACTCCGTAACCGCTGCCACCTTCTTGGGATCTGGCTTAATGCCGTCGGCACTGACGACATGTCCCAAGAAATCGATTCCGCTGAGCCCAAATGCACATTTGTCAAGCCCCACATAAAGCTGATTCTCCCTCAAAACCGCGAGTACCTTAGCCACGTGCTCCAAATGCTCCTCAGGTGTCTTGGAAAAGATCAAGATGTCATCCAAGTACACCACCACGAACTTATCAAGATATGGCTGCAAAATCTTATTCATCAAATGATGAAAAGTTGCGGGTGCGTTGGTCAACCCAAAAGGCATAACCTTCCACTCAAAGTGACCATAACGCGTCCGGAACGCGGTTTTTGGCACATCTTGCTCAGCAATGCGGATCTTCCAATAGCCACTCTGAAGATCAAGCTTGCTGAATATCGTCGCCCCATGAAGCTGATCCATCAGCTCGTCAATGCGAGGCAAAGGATAGCGGTTTTTCACCGTCATCTTGTTCAGCGCCCGATAGTCAATGCACATACGAAGCTTACCACTCTTCTTAGGAACAAAAAGAATGGGTGCTCCATACGGCGACTTGGAAGGTTGGATGAACCCCATGTCAATCAGGTCGCAAGGGCTCATGTGATAAATACGTAGGGCGGGGCTGGCAGGCTCCATCATATTTCCACCTCGGGATGGTACCTTTGGCCCTGCCAAGATGATGCGTGATGCCCCTTCATCAGTTCAACCCACTCGGGATCCCCCGAAGGAAGGGAGAGGTCATCTATCGCACGGATAGTTGGGTCCTCCTCAACCTCCTTGAGGATGGCAAGGTAAGCAATTGCGCCCTTGCGTAACTCCCGCTTGAGTTGAAGTGCAGACAACAAACTGACGCCGGGAGTTGTCCTCTCGATGTTAGAGGGTTGCTGCAAGGTGTATGTGACGTCCCTCTTTTCAATGGTGATGGTGTTAGACACCCAGTCGATGGCAGGGTTGTGAGCAGTCAACCAAGGCTTGCCAAGGATGATGTCGTATGGTGCCAGCTGAGTGACGGTAAAAGGCCTCCGGTCCTTGAATTGTCCAATACGGAAACGTAGGTCAGGCACGACCGTCCCCACATCTTGCAGTGAACCGTTGGCGAGCCTCACTTGACGTCGATGGAGCTTGAGAGTAGGCAATCGGAACTTCATCACCACCCTCGGATCGATGTAGTCCTCACTCGCACCTGAGTCTACTAGCACATCAAGCACCTCGCCGCGGCACTTGGCCTTCAGACGAATGAGCTCATGGCTAGCAGGCTCAAGACCACCTAGCTCCTTGGCGGTGCACGAGTCTTCGGCCTCGGGTGCAGTGAGTGTCTCCAGCTCCTGCTTCGCCGGCAACTCCTCCTCCCATGGCCTTGGCTTCACTCCTGTGTTCACGGGCGGATCCCACAGGATGATCACCGGCGATTGAGAAGCTTGCTCCACCCACCTGTCCCCGGATGGGATAGAGAACAAGCCCTCCGTTCCCGCAGGGTACTCGTGAATTACCCTCATCCCCTGCGTCAGCTTCCACCACGGCTTCCTGTCCCCACTTGGGCAGGATAAACACGCCGCATGTCGTCTCCGGTGCGGTCTTCTTACAATCCAGGTAGTGCCTCAGATATTGGCCAGCATGCCGGAAAGGCACATTCAGCCATACTGACTCGCCGCTGACATTAGCCTTGCGGAAGTCAGTGAAGCCCTTGTAGAACTTGTCAGCCTGGGCAGTCTCCTCACGTGCGCAGGCGTCCACTGAGAATGGCCCATAAGCATCGGCATACTTGACCTTCTCCAGGCGGTTGAACAGCCAGTAGGT